>APFE030200034.1:0-26227 GCA_000404065.3 Pinus taeda
TTAGTATCTTGGTTTTGTTTTTCTATAATATGCAATCTAGTCTCCATTGCCTCCATTTTATTCTCCAGTAGTTCTATTTTATTTTCTATTTGTTTCTGGATAGTGTTTTCAAAAGATGCAAATTTGTTTTCCAGCACGGCTTCTAACTCTTTTTGTAACTTGGCTTCTCTTTCTTCTCTGCGTTTCTCTAAAGACTCTATATACTCATAGAGGCCTTGTAGAGTAACTGTGCTAGGTCTGCCCTTGGTAATCTTTGGTAACTGAGGTGAAGTATTCATACTTGAAATTATATGAGCAAATATGTATTAAAAAAGAAAAAGATAAGGAATGTGTGCACCTGATATCCGAACCTGGTGTGCGAGCCAAGATCTCCAAGCTTTGGATTGCGAAATCTGACACTGTTTATAACCGGAGCCGGGATCGAGTTTATATATGTCACCGAGTTCAAATGCCGAGTTCAAATGCACCGAGCGAAACTCACCGAGCGAGACTCACCGAGCGAGAGTTTATATATCACCTGAGACTGTTTATAACCAGAGTCGGGATCGAGTTTTATATATGTCACCGAGTTCAAATGCCGAGTGCAGAACCAGAGTGAGGATATAGTTCTGAATGCTAAGATCAGAAAATATATATGCTGTCTACAGACCCACGATCACCAAAGAGACCCTAATCAAGTATATATATTATTTGAATGTCGAGTTTAGAACCACAGCCGAGACCAAGATCATCGTTAGACCCAAGATATAAAATGTTGAGGATCACCGAGGATATGCGAGGATCATTGAAGGTATAGAATGCCGAGTTCAAATATGCGAGGATCAAATATGCCGAGTTTAGAACCGGATCACCGAAGATATGCGAGGATCAAATATGCTGAATTCATAACCTGATCACCAAGATACGTAGAGTTCAAATATATATGCCGTCTACAGACCCACGATCACCAACTGTTCAAATGCCGACACTTTATATATATACCGAGTTCAAATCAATCTGCGAGTGTATATGCGAGATCTTTATATATATATATACCGGGTTCAAATCAATCTGCGAGTGTATATGCCGAGACTTTATGCCGAGAGTTCAAATCAATCTGCGAGAGTTTAGAACCGGATCACCGAAGTTTATATGGATTTAATGGTTAAAAATGTGTTTTTTAAAAATTTAAAATTTAAACATAAATAAAATTCAGAAGAAAAGAAAATATATTTATCTTTATATTTCATAAATTCTAATCAAATAGTTTAATAAAACATTGTAAATTCAGTGTATCACATAAAAAGAAAATTAAAAGATATATTTTTTCATGAAAAATAAAATTAAAAATACCAATACAAGTACAACAGGAAAATATTAAGATTAAAAATACTATTACAATACTCTAAATAATTGAAACCCAAAAAACCATCCGTCCAATATAACGAGAAATAATTATTTTTAATAGGCAACATGGCGAAGAGGATGACGTGTAAGGGCTCAGCAGTGACGTAACGAATGAACTCACACAACATCTTTTTCAACCAAAAAAATGTCATTTCATCGATTCAGTTTTTTGTGCTTCCAATTCAAAGTAGGAAAGGAATGGAATTTTTGTTTTCACATTGAAAGTACCCAAAAAAAAAAAATCTATTTCTTAACCTGGTAGATTTTAGGAATATTATTTTCATTCATTTAGGTTTAGGTTGTTGTATTTCTAGGTAGATTTTGGAAATATTATTTTTTCCCATTAAAGTTTTTGTCTTTTTGGAAATATTATTCTTCTCTATTAAAGTTTTTGAGTTTTTAGATTTTAAGAAGGGAAATTTTATTTTCACATTTAAATATTTTGGGAATATTATTTTCATTTATTTAAATTGGTTTTTAAAGTCAAAGTATAAAAACAAAATTTTTATTTTTATATTGAAATGTGATAGATATAAATTAAATTAATTTGAATTTACTCATATATATCACATTCCAAATTTTCCAAATCTCACAACAAAATATATTTATATGAAAATGAATTTTAAAACACATAAAATAGCATCTATCTTAGTCATTTTGAATCCAATAATACAAAAACAAAAAAAACAAAAAACAAAAATCTAGAAAAAAAATATATATTACAAATTCCAAAAGGAGTTGTCTTTAGTGCGACTTTTTGGACTTTTCAGTACCAAATCCGGTGGAAAAATTTGAGGTGAAATCTTGAATTGTGTTATTTAAACTAGTTTTTCTATGTATATATGAATTCAACACCCTAGAAAATCCCTAGGGCACTTTGATTGCACAAGATTACCCATCAAGCTTGTGATTTCAATAAATCCCTAAAGGATTTTAGAGAAATTACACTAGGAAAACCCATCGTAAAAGCTTCCAAAAAGTATCACTAAAAACAACTCCATTCCAAAATATTCTCAAAATATGACACTGCAAAATAAAAAACAAATATAAATGCTTATGGACGGATTTTAAGCCTGAGGTAAGCTTTTGTTTGGAAAATAATAGAAATTGTGACATGATTAGGAGAAAATCAAGTGGAAAATATTGAAAATCCATGCTACAATTGTCAAACTTCAAGATATTGGGTGCCCAGGGTTCTTGCGCCTGGCTTAAGTCTATTGCGGATTCTAGGAATATTCCAAAATCTGATCGACTTCTAGAATAACCCAAAAATCCATGCTACAATTGTCAAGCTTCGAGATATTGGGTGCCCTGGGGTTCTTGCCCCCAACTTAAGTCTATTGGGGATTTTGGGAATATTCCAAAATCTGATCAACTTCTAAAATAACACAGAATCCACAATCTACTTAAGTTAAATAAGGTTTTTGATGGTGCTGAATCTATTTCCACCATAAAAAAATGATTTAAACCCTTTGAATTGCGTGAAAATTTTCTTACCAAATTCCTTGAAATTTTTCTAATTTTTTTTTTCAAAATAAACATTCACCCACAAAAGCGCTATCAACCCTTCTTTCTTTTAGCAACTATGAATTACTATAGCCACCAATGGCTCCACTACCCAAGTTGGTTTTCTACAACATCATTTTCCTCAATATATTAATCATTCCTGCTTCTGAGTGTTCCGGGCTTCCGCACTGAAATAATGGCTTTGCGATCTACTCCTCTCATATTTTATTTTCAAAGATTATGTCCAAAGTGAAGCTTGCTCTCAGTGGTGAGGCCCATACAAGTGAATAGCGATGACATCAAAGCATCCAATAAGGTTTTAACATTTATGCCCAAAGAAGGAAATTTGCAGAAAAGCATGGCTGGCTGGCTGCCTGCCTTAGGTTGGTTATGATGTTACAGCGAAGGAATGAATGGTCCTCAACGTGTGCCATGGCGGGCTTTATCTTCCTTTCTCTTTTTAGGGGTTGCACAGAATTGGTCTCTGCGTCAGCACCATCATGATATAAAAATAGCGGCGCCATCTTTTTCAGGACCAAGGGTTCCCTTCCCGGAAGAAGTTGTGGAAAGTTGAAAAGCGACATTGTAGTGAAGTGATTAATTAATAATGTCATTTATTGTTACTGATGAAGACTGGCTTTGGGTAATTTTAGTTTAGAAGTTTATAAAAGGTCATATGCTCTCACGCCTAAAAAGGGTTTTCAGCACTGTATGATAGTTGTAAACAAACAGGCAGTCAGCATGGAAAATTCATTATAAAGAACGACGACTAAATGCATATTGGAAGTATAATTATTTAATCTAAATTCTATATCACTATATTTATATAAAAGTTGTTTTTGATAAAGTTGGCTTAGTAAATAATAAATGGATATTTATTATAAATGAGTGTGGTATATTTAATTCTCATTTATTTTTTAAAATTATAAATACTCTTTATTTATTAATGCACTTGGGTTAATAAAATGGAACTCGAATCATCAAGAATAATTTCTTTAATATTATCGGTGTGGGATGGAGGCTAGGGGAGGAGAGTGGGACTATTAAGAATAGCTTCATGAATATCATCGTGGTTGCGAGGTAGGGTAGCACGGGGTAAGGGGCTATGGAGATAGGTTTGCGGCTATAGCGATATGCCTGCAACTACATTATAGGGTCTGCGGTTATGAAGGTTAGTTGTTGGGTTGTGGTGAGAGGTTTTGAGTAGATTGACGGTTTTTCGGAGTAAAATATTCATAATGTCAGACAAAGGATCGCCAACAGGGAATGCTGAGTTGTCTGTAGGTTGGAAAACCTTGGTGATCAGTGGAAAATCAGAGGTGGGAAGTGGTTAGAAGGATGATGTAGTTCACTATGATTATGATTCTAGTGATTTCTAGTCCATATGGTCAAATATGCCTCATCAAGGGGATGAGGTGGAGGATTGGAAAACAGTTGGCACTGTGGAGGGGGGCAACATTTGTATAATTCGACCTTGGGAAATCGCTGCATCAGAAGGATATGAGGACATCTGTCTCGGGAACCCTACCCAACAAGGTCGGTATTTTCCCTCAGTAAATGGTTCTCCAAAACAAACAAGGGATGAAACCCTAGCTCAGATGCATGGTGAAGGCTCAAAGCAACAGACCCTTGGAAACCCTACTGATACTACACAAGGTTGTGAGTTGTTACAGGAAGATACATAAGAAAAATGCAATATCAATTTATTAGAGACGAAAGGACTTCTTTCTGGGTTATTCAGTGAGGGTTTTGATTCAAGACTTGAGAATATTCTGAACCCTGTATCACATAACAATCCATCCCAAGGGTTAGGGGAGGATCTTATAAGAGGCCTTATTAATAGCTCACTAGGTTCAACTGTGGAAAGGAATGAGATTGAAGGAAATGCAGATGGTAAATCTTTGTCAGTGGAAAACCCTAGGGTTTCGGGACGGTTCAACTGGGCATCAACGACCTGGTAAGAAGAGAAAATTCGATAAATGTCGTAAACTCAAAAACAAAGATCAAAATTTGGTAGTGGGACTGGATGTTAAGTTGGGAGAAGTGATGGAAATGGCAGAGATGATTTTGGTAGAGTAGGAAAGAGGAAAATATTTCTCAGTGGAACTTCTATGCAATTGGATCATGAAGGAATGGGGGCATTTGCTAAAGTTTAATTAACATAAACAACTAGCTGGGGCTCTGGGGAAGATATGGTGTGTAGACTCCATGGTGTGTATGGAACCCATTGTTTGATGCTTGTCGTGAAATACTGGAGGCTACCTTGATTTGGGTTAGGATCCTTAGTTTTCCACCATATCTATGGTCTAAGGATGTCTTCAAGGTTATCAGGAATAAGATAGGGTCCTTCACAGAGGCTGATATGTCATTTGAAACTAGCGGAAAGATGGCCATTGTAAGGGTGTTGGTTAATTTTGATCCTCATGATAGTTTTTTTGTAGAATTAAACATATGTTACAAGGGTTATGAGCACAAACAACAAGTATACTATGAGGGAATTCCCTTCAAATGCCATATATGTCACAAATATGAACACATCCTAAAGAATTGTCCTCTCTCTTTTGTAATGACAAACCTATAGCTATAAATAAAATACAAGTATTAGCATACATACCAGGCCTCCATACAAAAGCTATGTATGTATGGACCCATATGTAACACACTATGTATATAATAAACCCTCAAATGAACATAAATGTTAGTTTCAAAGTTTAAATTTTAATTGGTAAATTAAAATTTATGAAATTAAATTAAAATTATAAATTAAATAAATTAAATTAAATCATTAAAATAATAAATAAACTTTATTAAATCAAATTTAGATATTCAAATAAAATAACCAAATCAAATCAGATTTTGTTTTTATAAAATCAATACATATCAAAATTAGGACACGGAGAAGGAGGAAGTCGGTGAACATGAACTTATAAGAAGGAAGGGGTGGTTGGAGGAAAGGGGGTCCAAAAAGAGGAGGAAAATTGGTAACATAGAATTTTTCAACAGAAAAGACTGAGCCTTGTTTGTTCTGAAGTTTTTGGGGCACAGGGGAATAGAGTGCAGCAATTGAGAAGCATTCTAGACTGAGTACCTAGGTTGTACTTAGTTTGGCTGGGAGGTTATGGTCTTTTGGTAACGAGAGCGAGAGCTAGAGAAATTATGAAGCCTCTTCATCAGCAGGAAACCCGGTAGGTACTTCACATCAAATCAATCAATTTGATATATGAAATTTTGTTAAATTTTAGAGCATGTTCATAAATATTTCATATCCTGTTCAAAATAAAAAGTTGTTTAAATTATTTTTAGTTTTTACACCTTTTGTGGGCAAGAAGGAGAGACGTTCATCCTATTATGGAGATTCTAATAAGGCTAAAATGAGGGAAAATGATTGTCATGATGAGGAGATTAAAGCTACCAAGTAGGAAAAGAGCTCTTCATCCCTTATACTGATGAACGGCCAAGGAGATGTAGCCATGAAGGTGTTAACCAATTCTAAGATGAAAGAAGCGAATGCAGATCCTCCCTCTACATCAAGTTCTCTAGTATCAAGTACTATCTATTTTTCACCTCCAGTGTCATCTTTAATTAACTCTTTTAGTTATCTTGTAATGCATTTAGGATCATCCTCTCCCTCTTTGTCCAGTTTGCTTGATATACCCTCCTTGGCTTTGATACAATTCCCTATCCCCCTCCTGATCCTATTAGACCCTCTACTTTGTCTATTCCTTCTAATGTTATGGATTCCTCCTTTGATGTCAGTCCTAGATATAACCTCCATTCATCCATTCACAAAGGGGATGCCATTCCCTATGTGGGAGGTCTTGGGCCCTCTACCCTGGTTCATCTTGTTGGGAGACAAAGGGGTAGGAAATCACACATTTAAAAGGCTAAATTCAAGGCAAGCCTAGAGGTAGTTGCAGGTAGATACATGTCTATTTATGGGGTGCTTAGAGTGACATGATCCCATTTCTTAATCCCCAAATAATCTTTCTCTCCTTTAATTGTAGGGATTTAGCTAGCCCATCCAAGAAATTAGCTTTGAAGTGTCTGGTATCCTCTGAGCAATTGGATGTATTTCCTACAAGAGACACTGGGAGAGGGGGATAAGGTGGTTGGGGTGTTGGAGTCCTTATTGCATGGCTGTAGTTTCTAGCTTCTGATGCCAAAGGGAGATATGGGGGGTTAGCTATTTGATTTAACAAAAAAAATCATTAAAGTTATCGACTCCTATGGAGGTCGGGAGATGTTTATGGGGGTTGATATCTTGTCTATGGATCTGGGGAAGGATCTTAAGATTCTCAATATTTATGGACCGTGTCATGACAGAAAGACCTTCTGGGATATGTTGATGTCTAGATCCTTTATGAAAAAAAAATTGGTGATCAAGGGTGATTTGAATTTTTCTCTTGGCATCTTGAAAATTTAGGGTCCTCGAACCTGTGCAAATTCCTTATTTGATTACTTTAACTACATTCTTACAGATAATAAATTATGTGATGTGCATTTGATCAAATCTAAGCCCACCTGGAGGAATCAAAGATTTGGGGAGGCTATGGTGGCTAGATATATAGATCATTTTCTGATGGCTAAAGCTTTGATGTAAAGTACCCCTTTGTTTTGACAGTTGATTGGAGTGGGGGGAGAATCTGATCACCACCCTATCTCTCTCGAATTGAAGGGGAATTCAAATAGGCCTGGAATCTCGTTTAAATTTAATGCATCGTGGCTTAAGGATGCTTCTTTCCTCAAGTTGGTCTTTGATACTTGGGCCCCTTTCAATTTGGATGAGAAGGTGCAACACAATATCATAGTTGTAAACAAATTGACAATAAGCATGGAAAATTCGTTATAAAGAATGACCACTAAATGCAGATTGGAAGTACAATTAGTTAATCTAAACTCTATATCAGTATATACTTCTTTTCTTTTAAAAAATTTATTTATATAAAAGTTGTTTTTGATAAAGTTTGTTTACTAATAAGTAATAAATGGATATTTATTATAAATTAGAGTGGTATATTTAATTTTCATTATTTTATAAAATTATAAATATTCCTCATATTTATTGATGTATGTTGGTCAATAAAATAGAACTAGAACCATCAAGAATAGTTTCTCAAATATTATCGGGGTGCGAGGGAGGGCAGGGAAGGAGAGGATCTAGAATATTTTCTTGAATATTATTGGGGTTGTGCGGTAGGGAGGGATGACGGGGCTATGTAGATAGGTCTGCGACAACAATATAGGGTTTTCAGTTACGAAGGTTAGTTGTTGGGTTGTAGTGAAAAGTTTTGAGTAGATTGACTGTTTTTCACAGTAAAATATTCATAATGTCGGACAAAGGATCATAGAGAGGGAAATCTAAGTGGTATGTAGGTTGGAAAACCTTGGCGACTGGTGGAAAATTAGAGGTGGGAATTGGTTAGAAGGAAGATGTAGTTCACTATGGTTATGATTCTAGTGATTTCCAGTCCATCTAGTCGAATACGTCTCATCAGGTGGTTGAGGTGGAGGACTGGAAAACAGTTGGCACTGTGGAGGGGGGAAACGTTCCTATAATTCAACCTTGGGAAATGGCCACATCATAAGGATATGAGGAAATATGTCTCGGGAACCCTACCCAATAAGATCGGTATTTTCCCTCAGTAAATGGGTCTCCAAAACAGACAAGGGATGAAACCCTAGCTTAGATGCATGGTGAAGGCTCAAAGAAATAGACCATTGGAAACCCTATTGATACTACACAAGGTTGTGAGTTGTTACAAGTAGATACATAAGAAAAATGAGGCAATATCAATTTATCAAAGACGAAAGTACTTCTCTCTAGGTTATTCAATGAGGGTTTTGATTCAAGACTTGAGAATATTATGAATCCTATATCTGGGTTAATAGCTCACTAGGTTTGACTGTGGAAAGGAATGAGATTGAAGGAAATGCAAATGGTAAATCTTTTTCGATGGAAATCCAAGGGTTTCAGGAGGGTTCAAATGGGCATCAACAATCTGGTAAGAAGAGAAAATTCGGTAAATGCCCTAAACTCAAAAACAAAGATCAAAATTTGGTAGCAGTACTGGATGTTAAGTTGGGAGAAATGATGGAAATGGCGAAGACAATTTTGGTAGGGTGGGAAAGAGGTAAATATTTCTCAGTGGAATTTATATATGATTGGATCACAAAAGAATGCAGGCATTCGCTAAAGGATCTTCCCAAGGTTAGTACCCTCACATGAGGTTGTTTCATGCTTAAGTTTTATTCAACATAAACAACTAGCTGGGGCTCTGGGGAAGACATGGTGTTTAGACTGCACGCTGATTTTGCTGAAGAAATGGAACCCACTGTTTTATGCTTGTCGTGAAATACTGGGGCTACCCTGATTTGTGTTAGGATCCTTGGTTTTCCACCATAGCTATGGTCTACGGATGTCTTCAAGGTTATCGGGAATAAGCTGGGATACTTCATAGAGGCTAATATGTCGTTTGAAACTAGCGGAAAGATGGCCATTGTAAGGGTGTTGGTTAATTTTGATCCTCATGATAGTTTGTTTGTAGAATTAAACATATGTTACAAGGGTTACGAGCACAAACAACAAGTATACTATGAAGGAATTCCCTTTGTTAGAAAATTATATATTACGGAGCAATGGAACACATAAAATATTGTAGAAATATAAACACAGAAAACACATAAAACAAGAGAGACACATATATCCATGGTTCACCCAGTTTGGGCTACGTGGAGAAACATCCAGTCCTTCTTTTATTATATTATCCAGAAACTGAAGAGATACAACCTACAGTAGATCTGCTGTAACTCCCTTTTCGTTCTCAATCTCCTCCCTTTTCCTAACTCCGAATACAAATATACATGGATGCAATACAATTCCCTCATATATAGTGAGGGGTTGCCTTCTAAGGCAAAAAACCCTAAATTAAACATAACTTTTACCGTCAGATCATCCGCCTAATGAACGGCCCAGATTGACTAGAAATTACTGGACTTTTACATGGCAATTTTACATCCCCCCTGCACCCCTCCCATGTGGAGGGGTGTACGGTGCATAGACTCTCCCTCTTTCTCTCTGTCTTCTACTTTCTCTTTCTCTCCTCTCTGTCCTCCTCTTCTATTATGCCATTGGATGGCTTTTAAGCCTATCAGCCTTGTCTGTTCGCCTTCCCTCCTCGGGATTTTGGGCTCCCGGCCCCTGTCCGTTCATCTCCATTTTGAGCGTTAAACAATCACTTTAAAATGCTTAAGGTATGGTGGCCACCTATTTTCCAATGGAAAGGACCACTGGCATAGGTGAAAAATCCCAAAGAATACATTTCTCTGTTTACACAGAGAAATACACCAAAACAGTGAGAATTTCCGCCAAGCCAGACTTCAAATGATATTGAATCCAACCTATAATCCTATCGGGTTCATTGTTGCATTGCTATCGCAAGTCGCAAGCCCACCATTTATCTACCTTCAATCTGACTGTTCGTATCCAACCCAAAACATCAAGTAGTTTGCTCGATCTCCACCATTGATCCACAATATTCCAATCCAACGGTTGATAGCCATTTTGGATGGCCTATGTGCACGGAGATTACTCCCCCAAAAAAGTGGTTTTCTCTCTGCTGCGGCATGCTACGTGCTAGTGTATGGAATTGAGCAGAGCCTCTCCAATACCACTTATTTCCTGAAGTTCGCTCGAAACACCGCTTACCACAGAACTCAAATCCTTCGCTGTTTTATTTCATAACTCCTTCGGGTCCGTGCATATCGCATAGTCTTCGGGTCATTTCCCTTTGTTTTGTTGTGATGCAATAAGTCACATATCACATGGTCTTCGGGCCTGCGGGTTAAATCCTCCTCTTTGGAATCTGCGATGTGATAAACGTTATCTCCGTCGTTGATCTGCGCGCTCGATCAACGGTCCGTGTTAAGTCGCTGGATTGCGATCGCAATTCCCATAAGGTTGCCTCTGATACACTCTGCTGGCTTGCTCCAATGCGATATCACCGATTCAATTCAGTTCGTTGATCTCACCGATCCAACGATACTTCAACCTTCGCTTTACTCTGTTTTCCGCCATTCTTCATGGTTTTCCTTCTGCGATAGTGTTTTCCGATGTATTAAAGACTTAGACCTCTGTAGCAGATTTGGGTTTAGGCTAGTTCACAATGACTTCAACCTTAGAGGGATCTATCTTCAATTCACCACCCCCTACAATATGACCCAAATAATTTAAAGATGTTCTGCTAAATTCACATTTTGACAGTTTTACATAGAGATTTTCTCTTTTTAAAACATCTAAAGTCTTCTTTACATTCTTTACATGGTCTTCCCATGTCTTACTAAAAACAAGAATGTGATCTAAATAAACAATTACAAAATCATCAATAAATGGTCTGTGTACATCATTCATAACTCTCATAAATGTAGCAGGAGCACTGGTTAAGCCAAAAGGCATAATCAACCATTCATAAAGTCCTTGCTTTATCTTGAAAGTGGTCTTCCATGCATCCTGTTCTACAACTTTGACTTGACGATAACCACTTCGCAAGTCTAACTTAGAAAAATAAGCTTCTTCTTTCAATTGATCTAATAAATCATAAATACGAGGAAGAGGATAACGATTCTTGATCATTATTTTATTTAGTGCTCTATAATCAATGCACATTCTCCACGAACCATCTTTCTTTCTCGCCAGCATGATTGGAGATCCACATGGTGATGTGCTTGGTCGTATAAACCCTTTATAAAGCAACTCCTATACCTGCTTCTTTATCTTCGCATTCTCTAAAGCTGAAAACCTGTATATTCCAATGTTAGGTAATAGAGCATCTTGTTGCAAATAAATATCATGTACTATTTCTCACTTGGGTGGAAGACCCTTTGGTTCTTGAAATAGAACATCATGATTTGAAACAACTTTAACTAAATTAGATTTCTTTTTAGAATCACAGCCTTCAAATGCATTGGATTTTTTAGGATCCTTTGCCTTTACAACCGTTAGTAAAAATTGCTTACTTGAATTCACAATTCTTTTCATCTGGCCTGAGTTTATGAGAGAATAGTTATCATTGAGTTTATGAGCTCTTACAGTATATTCCATTCCATCTTTAGTGAGCTGATACTTATTTTCAACTCTATAGAAAATAACTTTCCTATCATACAAGAACGGACTTCCCAAAACAATACCACATATATCCAATGGAACTATATCTAACTCAACCTCATTTACAAATGTTGATCCAATAGAAAACCTAAGTTTACATTGTCTCGTTACTTGTAGCTTTGTTTTATCACACACCCAACCTAATGGATATGGCTTCTCATGAGGTTGTTAAGAATTTACTGCATAACATAAATAATTACTAAGAGGAATAAATATAAAAATAACCAGCAACAACCATAAACACAGAAACACAAATGTTTATCCTGGAAAACCCCAAATCCAGGGAAAAACCCAACCTAATAAGATCTTATTAGCATTGGCCAAAACCCTGGCCAATCTGACCAAGTGAGCCTTCACCGCTCACCTCCAGGTCTTGCATTACAATGAAGTCCTTCTAGCCTTTTATAAGCTCCATTGCATATAATAAGACGAGCAGAATACCATGGGTGCACAATACCATGTGCCCAAAACCATCATTGTTTAACCTGGTCAACTTTGACTCTATCCTGAGTCAAGTTTACCTAACAATTCCCCCCATAAACTTGACTTGGGGTTCCTTGACTAACTCCAGCCAAACTTGCTAAGTGAGACAATTCCGCTCACTCTAGCTCTTACCCCCCTTAGAGTTTTTACCCAGGGTATTGTTAACCCGACATCCCCCTTATCACCTAGGTCTAACCCAGACTTTACTAGTGATCACTGAGGGGTACACATGCCTTACCAAGTCTTACAGTAGTATGCCCATTTACATGCAATAATTTTGACTTCATTATTTTTTTTTGTTTATTGCTGCTGCGATTTTGATCCATCCTCTCTCAATTTGATTTGCTTAAAAGCTTCTATCAAACCGCTCCAGTTGCGAGCCCGATGAGAACCTCGTAGATTCTAGCACCGGTGGCCTCACATAGCAGAAAACGAACAATTTTAATATTACCAAAGGTATCTCTCAACCTTCTTTAAATAGCCGCATGAATCCCGAACAATTCGTCACCATGTTCCAAACCCGTAAATATCGCAAATGCATGGCGATCGCTGGCAGTTATGACACTATCTTCCGCACATTCTCCTTGACGTTCTTCCGTGTACGATTATTCCATGATTATTTTCCAGACCCAGATCTGCTGCATTGATCTCATCAAGCACTATAAACCCCTGGCATCAAAGAATCCCTTTGAAGCCAATATCTGGCTCTGATACCAGTTGTTAAGAAATTTACTGCATAACATAAATAATTACTGGGAGGAATAAATATAAAAATAACCAGCAACAACCATAAACACATAAACACATAAACACAAATGTTTATTTGGGAAAACCCCAAATCCGGGGAAAAAACCAACCTAATAAGATCTTATTAGCATTGGCCAAAACCCTGGCCAATCCAACCAAGTGAGCCTTCACCGCTCACCTCCAGGTCTTGCATTACAATGAAGTCCTTCCAGCCTTTTATAAGCTCCATTACATATAATAGCACGAGCAGAATACCATGGGTGCATAATACCATGTGCCCCAAAACCATCACTGTTTAACCTGGTCAACTTTGACTCTATCCTGAGTCAAGTTTACCTAACAGAGGTTTTGTTTGTAATCCCAACTTCTTTACAATTGCTTTAGAAATCAAATTTACTTGTGATCCACTATCAAATAAAGTATCAATCTTATTATGCTTGGAAATTACTCTAATACGAAAAAGCTCATTTCTTTCCCTCTCATTATTTTCATTATCAACAAATTGTGTAGAATTACTTGTGGATGTTTCAGAATCTTTACCTTTAATACCTGTGGCTGTAACTATTGTTTCATCGCCTGAATCTGATCCCAGGTCCTGTTGAATAGAAAGAACATTCTTCTTCTTTCCACCAAACTTCTTAGGTCTCTGTTCTAGATGCAGAAACCAGTAGTGTGCCTCACCGTGTCCTTCTTTCTTGCAATGAGTGCATGAAGGTTTATCCTTCTTTACAATGTTTTCTTTCCTCTCCTTCCATTTCAATTTCTTCTTTTCCTTACTTGGGCTTACATAATATTTAGATGATCCCCGAACCTCTGGGTTTACATTCTTACCTCTAGCTTCTAGATGTGTTGCCTGAACTGATACATCATCTAAGCTAGTGGGATTAAACATGAGAATAGTATGCTTTGAATAGCTATGAAGACCACCTATATACTTCAATAAAGTCTCAGGTGAATCTAATGATATACCTAGAGTTAAAGCTCTCTTTCTGAATTCCTGAGTATAACTCTGTACACTTTGACCCTTCAACTGATGAAGAGTTTGCCAACTCATCATTTCCTGTTGCATGTAAGATAAAGGATAGAATTGATTTTTGATAGAAGAAACAAATTCATTCCAGGTAGAAATGATTTTACCATGTTTTTGCAGATCAACTTGTGTCTTTCCTTCCCTCCATACTAGTGCAGTTCCTCCAAGTCAAAGGCTAGCCAGCTGAATCTTCTTCCTTTCTGAATCAATGTTCTATACCCTGCAATATACATCAATTTGTCTTATCCAATTATCTAGCTTTTTTTGCATTGAGTTCTCCATCATAAATTGGCAAATCAAACTTCACATCTAATTTGATTATGGAAGTTTTCTTCTTCTTCTTAGAAGAGCTAGGAGATGATGAGGATGATGAAGGTGATGATGGAGGAGATGGTGGAGGAGGCATTTCCCTTTTCCATTTTCCTTCTGGAGGGGAAACTAGAAAAGGTTCCTCTGCTCCTTTGTCTGGTTTAGGTGTTGAAGTGCTTTCACCTCGACCCTTCTTAAATTCCAGATACATCTCTTCCACCATAGCTCGGATTTTCATAAAAATTTACATAAAATGAGATTGTGATCCCAATGGAGTTTCTTCTGCCATTCTCCTATGAGAATAGACTCTTCCAATCTTTGGATTAGCCTCAACAAGTTCTCCTTCTCCTAGTCTGAGCTTTAATCTAGTTAGCATTCAAAATCTAGAACAAGCTTGTCTAACCTTAAAAAAACCAAAACCAAATGCTCTAATACCACTTGATCTGAAAATGAGATCTTAAATCAATATTAAGGTATTACAGACTCATGTGCAGGAATGCCTATATTATTTAGTGCAACAGATCAAAAAGATTGTGAATAATATAGACAATGAACAATTATAAAACATAATAAACAGACACATCAACACAGTAAAATAATCAAGGAGTTCACCAGACTTCTTGGCTACGTCTCCTGTTCTAGCTTTCAGTGTCGACCTCTATATTATGTCTTTAAGAGAATAATATTACAAGTGTGAGATCGTAGAGTCTCAACACAATAGTGACAAAACAACAGGGATTTACTCGAAATCCTCGAGTCTAAAAGAGTGCATAGACTCTCCCTCTTGCTCTCTGTTTTTTGCTTTCTCTTGCTCTCCTCTCTCTCCTCCTCTTCTATTCTGCCATTCGATGGCTTTTAAGCCTATCGGCCCTATCTGTTCACCTTCCCTCCTCGGGCTTTTGGGCTCCCAGCCCCTGTTCGTTCATCTCCCTTTCGAGCGTTAAACAATCATTGTAAAATGTTTAAGGTATGGTGGCCACCTATTTTCAAATGGAAAGGACCACTGGCGCGGGTGAAAAATCCAAAAGAATATGTTTCTCTATTTACATAGAGAAATACACCAAAACAGTGAGAATTTATGCCAAGCCGGACTTCAAATGATATTGAATCCGCCCTATAATCCTATCGGGCCCATTGTTGCATTGCTATCGTAAGTCGCAAACCCACCATTGATCTGCCTTCAATCCAATGGTTCATATCCAACCCGAAACATTAAGTAGTCTACTCGATCTCCACCGTTGATCCATGATATTCCAATCCAATGGTTGACAACCATTTCAGGTGGCCTACATGCACGGAGATTGCCTGCTCGAAAAAGAGGTTTTTTCTCTCCTGCGGCGTGCTACGTGTTGGCCGGTGTATGGAATTGGGCGGAGCCTCTCCAATACCACTAATTGCCTAAAGTCTGCCCGAAACACCGCTTACCATGGAACTCAAATTCTTCGCTATTTTATTTCATAACTCCTTTGGGTCTGTGCATATTGCGTAGTCTTCGGGTCATTTCCTTTTGTTGTATTGCAATGCGATAAGTCACATATGGCATGGTCTTTGGGCCTGTGGGTTAAGTCCTCCTCTTTGGAATCTACGATGCGTTAAACATTATCTCCGCCATTGATTTGCGTGCTCGATCAATGGTCCATGTTAAGTCGCTGGATCACAGTCACAATTCCCATAAGGCTGCTTCCGATACACTCTGTTGGCCTACTCCAATGCGATATTGTCGATTCAATCCGGTCCGTTGATCTGGTTGATCCAACGACACTTAAACCTTCGCTTTACTCTATTTTCTACCATTCTTCAAGGTTTTTATTTTGTGATGATGTTTTCCGATAGTATTAAAGACTTAGACTTAAAGGTTTTAGGATCCATTTTGGATCACCCCCCCGTGAGGTGGTGCAATTGTCCCCGCTGTGACCCCCCGGTAGTTGTGGAAAGAAAATAACACAACCCAACATTCTCCCACTTGTTGTTTTCTTTCCATAGGGGGCCACATGAGAGCTTAGTCATTGTTCCAACCTTGCAACACCCATTGTTTCTCTACACCAAGAGAACTTCTCAGTGCTCACAAAATTTGTCAATGCATCTGCAATATTCTTCAAAGTATCCACCTTTACCAGTAACACTTTTTTGTCCTCAATCATATCCCTCACAAAGTGATACTGAACATCAATTTGCTTTGTCTTTAAATGATAAGCAGGGTTCTTTGCCAAGAAAATTGCACTTTGGATGTCACAGTCTATTCTTATATCTCACTATACTAACCCCATACTTGAACACAATCTCTATAACAAAAATGCTTCCTTGCTTGCATGAGTGGTTGCCATGTATTCTGTCTCTATAGTTGAAAGTGCCACTACAGATTGTTTTACTCATCCAATGCACCTCCAAATAGGTTAAACACATATCCACTTGTAGATCTTCTCTGATCCAGATCTATAACCTAGTCTGCATCAACAAAGCCACGAATGTCCAAAACTATGTCCAATCCTAGTATTCCTTGGTAGCACAAACCATAATCACTAGTGCCACACAATTACCTGAAAACCCACTTCAATGTTGTCCAATGCTCCTTCCTTGGTTTTGACATAAATCTTCTCAATACTCCAATTGCATGTGCAATGTATTGTCTAATACATACCATTGAATACATTAGGCTACCGACTGCACTTGCATTTGAAACACGATATATGTCCTCTTCCTCGTCTTGTGCTTTGGGACACTATTCAACAGATAACTTCACACCTATAGGAATAGGAACCTTCACCGGTTTACTTTCCTGCATATTAAACCTTTGCAGTATTGTCTTGACATACTTCGTTTGGTTTAACCAGAGCTTCCTCTTTACCCAATCTCATTCAATTTCCATGCCCAAAATATCATTTGCAGCACCAAGATTTTTCATGTCGAATTTGGTGGACAATTGGGTCTTCAAATACTGAATAATTTCTTTGTCATATCCAACTAACAACATATCATCCACATACAAGACAAGATAAATAACATGGTCACCAATTAATTTAAAAAGCACGAAGTGATATTCTTTGCTTTTGGTGAAGCCAAGTCCCCGTATAAATGTATCAAATTTCTGATACCACATCCTTGGTGACTATTTTAACCCATACAAAGAATTTTTTGACTTGCATACCAGTTCTTTCTTACCCTTCATGACAAAGCATTCAGGTTTCTTCATGCATACCTCTTCTTCCAGATCCTCATGAAGAAATTTTGTCTTCACATCCATCTAATCTACCTCAAAATCAAAAGTAGCAGCAATAGATAAAAGTAATCTAATAGAAGCTACCTTGGCAACATGAGAAAAAACATCACCAAAATCAATTCCTGGCACCTAGGAATAACCTTTTTCTATCAAATAAGCTTTGTATTTCTCCACCTTTCCTCCTACACTCATATTCTTCTTAAACACCCATTTTCTGCCAATGGGTTTCCTTCTATCTGATAACTCCACTAGATCTCAAGCCTCATTTTTGTGCAACAATGCCATTTCATCAACCATGGCCTCATTCTGTATTTTTTCACCCTTTGAATCTACTACTTCCCTCATAGTTCTGGGATCATCATCACTAATAGATATAGCAAAATCTGAACAGAAAGTAGATGGACTATACCTTTTTGGCTGCCTTCTTTCTAGAGCTAATATTTTCACAGCCGAAGTTTGTGGCTCTTCATCTTCCGATCCCTCTTTTGCTGTAGAGTATGATTCTTCCTCCTTTAGCTCAAACTCTATCTTCTCAGGTTCCTTTGGTAGGGATTTATGTTTAATAACACATTTCACCTCTATAAATACCACATCTTGACTGTACACTATTATTGTTCTATGATTTTGAATATCAGCAAGACAAAAGTCACAAAAGATACATCAAACCGCTTATGAGTCTAGGAACTAGCCTTCCTAGACTCAGAGAGGGATCTATCTGTATATTTATGATTTAAATTTAATTTCGATGTTTTAATGTGTTAGGCTAGATATAAAAATAAAGAGATTTGTAACTTGGTTGCTTGGTTGTTTGTTTGTTTGGTTGGGATAGGTCATTATAGAATTTTTTTCCATTGGGCTATGGAGTCAAAGGCTGGGTGGTAACATAAATTTTATAGAGAATTTGAAAGGCAAGCTAACTATCTTTACTGGATCTAAAAACAGAGTGAGAAATGAAATGATAGAAAAGTGATATTAATTAGGATTAAAAAGTAGTTAAGTATTTTTTAGTCATACTTTAGAGGAAAACATTTAGATTGTAAACACAGATAGTAGTAAGGTGCTCCAACAACATATCTTAAACTATAATTTTTGTTCCACAATAAGAATCAAAGATGCATAAATGGATAAACAAAAATACATTTAACATAGAAAGAAAGACATCACCAGGTCAAAATAGGTCAAGTATCTTGAAAATGGTCCTTTTTATTGATGCTCCAACTCAAAATTGCAATGCTCCAAACAAAAGATAGTTCAAATAACTAGGGTCGAACCCCTAATACTCCCAATGCATAGAGTATTTAAACAAAAACTACAACGATTTGCCTTGTACACTTGGAAATATATTATTTATTACAATGAAAGAAAAACTGACTAATGTATCCATGGAGTGGCCATGCTGAGAAAACTAGGACATGTGTCCCTCTTTTTCAATGATGCTGTTGCCTGAAGTATTAGTTTGACTGAAGTGGTTCTGCTGAGATGGCTGGTGTTGACTCATGCTTGTATGGTCACTCTAATCGTCCTTGTCTCATTCCTCCTGATAATCACATAGCTCACTCCATGCTTCACCATCTTAAATTTTTATCTTGGTTAATCTTCTGTACACTTCATCAACATCAGTGTATTTGGCAAATGATGGCTTCACTAAAAACACATGTTTTAGCTCATGTTTAATGTAAATTTGATTGTTGATTGCTTCCAACAATGCTTTTCTTGTTATGTTGCCTTTGATGTTAGACAAATTTGCAGCAACTGTGGCTATGCCCTGTAATTTCTTGACATAATCTCCTCTGTCCATGAGTTTGTCATTTGTAACAAATAGAGAGGGAATACCTTTCTGATGTAAAGGTTGCATTCTGTTGAAAAACCTATTGATTGTCAGCTCTAGAATTTGGCACTTTTCTTCTAGCTGCGCATTTAAGCTCTTCTTTATCAGCACCTTTTTGACCTGTAGTATAGTCTCTATCCTGTTTGCTACTCCCAAGTATTCTAGCTCATATTTGTTTCTTGCATTCAAAAATTTGATAATTCTGTTTGTTGTTGCTGGCATATCTCCCAACTCTGTATTGGTGGCTGAAATGGGTTCTCTGGCTTTCTCCACTAATTCCTTCTACTCAAAGATAATTTGGATGCTAGGCCAAATTTCATTCATCCCATTGATTATATTGTGCCAAATGATCTCTTTGACTCTCCCTAGAGTGTTCCCAATGGATGATTCTTTTTCTAACTTCTGTAGCCTTTCTATTAATGCCTTTGCTCTCCGCATTTCTTCTGAGTGATTGTTTTCGACTCTCTTGATCTGATCTTGTAGCACACTCACTTGGGTTTCCAATCTCTTGATTTCTTCACTCTGTAGGTTCATACTTTCCATAGATCTAGCCAACTATTCCGCACTGCTTCTTGCTCCTGTGGTTGCACCTGCTGGAGTAGTTATGGGAAGGGCTATTAGAGGAAGGTCTTCCATTGTTCAGTGGGTCATGTGTAGCAGGCATCTTGAGCTGCTTCTTTAGAGCTGCAATATCTAACTCTTTTTTCTTTATCACTTCTTCAACTGCTTTTGTGTCTGAGGGTTACCAAGTCTTCTAAGGACTTAATTTTGTTGTCCTTTGATAATGATGAAATTATTTCCATCTTCAACTAGGACTCAACATTTGAAAGGGCCACCTGCATTTTGAAAAAATTCATAGAAGTGCTGGTTAAAGTGGATGAAATCATTTCACCTGTTTGTTTGTGCATCTCCAGTTGATCAATAGGATCGACATTCTTGACATAAAACTCAAAGGAAGTTTGCTTGTAGTCTACTGGAGTCTTGGGCTCTATTATTTCTACCTCAAAAAATTCCATACGCATTTTCCCCTTCTTTGAATCAAAGGCAGAGAGGAGTTTGCCTTGTGCAATTGCACTCTGCTTCCAAAACTGAGCACAGGTGCTCTTCTTTAGTATTTCATTTCTGATTTTGATCTCTTTGAATGTATCAAAGATTATTTCTTATTTTTCCACAGTCACATTTGTAGAGGAGGACACTTGAAGTGTCTGTCGCCTTTCAAAAATTGGAGTAGCAGGAAAAGATTTCCTTCCGGCTGGGGATGAATCTGGAATATCAATTATGTTGATCATTGTCCGTTATGGTGATTCTTTATCTATGTCCATATGTCTCCTAGGCGTCTTCCTGTACTTCAACCTGAATTCTTTCATGGAAGTATGAGTCCCTAGAGACTGATCTTCTCTGGATCTCTTCCCTATTATTTCTTGCTCTTGCTCTTTTCCTTTTTTAGTAATTTTTTTTCCTGCTGCCTTGGAGTTTGTGCACTGGAAGAGGAGATTACTTGCTCCTCATCCTCTTGTAATGTACCTGGCATTCATTCCATCTGATTCATGTATTTCTTGATTTCGGGCCTTTGAGTGTGGATGTAGGAAGTGGACTTATTTTCCACCCTCTTCTTAGAAATAATGCCCCATGGGTGATAAGACCATATGAAACTATGGGTGAAATTCATTTCTCTTAATCTTCTATCTGCCTCCTCTCCTACAACTCTGTTGTTGCGAATGAAGGGACCGATTTGGGATTTGATCCTGAATTGGGACTTCTTCTTGGCTGATACAAAATGCACCTCATTTGCATTAATCGTCTATTTAATGTACTCCAGTGCAAATATCCTCATGGGGAGGAACTTTGGTAGTTTGTAAGGGGCCAACTCGCAACCATACACTCTTATTTCAGTGTAATTTTGGTGCAATTACCAATCACCTGTTCTGTCTTGATCTGTTAATTGCATAATCCTCTTTATTTCTTTATTGATCTGGGGCTCTACAGCTCCATTGAGGAGGCTCATTGCTGGGTGGACAAATATTTCCACAAATGTCTTGTAACTGAAGTATTTTTGATCTTTCATTACCAATGTTGTCCAGAATATCACTAATTGAGGTTCACCTTTGTCATTCAATTTTGTTATGAAAACTGGAACCTATCTGCCTAAAAATACACAAACATATATACCGACACTAAGGAATTATGAAACATTTCACAAGTTGCCCATGGATGGCATCTGCTAGAAATTGGCTGAAGTTGAAAAGGACAAAGGGCTTGGATTCTGTTGAGAGGATAGATAGGAAATCTATAATAGCTTCATCAAGCCATTGGTCTAAATAATAGCCAAGTAAATAGGAAATAACTATGGCAATATGTCTTGTTCTATCAGGGAAAATAGAGGAAGAATAAGGTGGATTCTTGCATGACAGAGGTGTGTTCTCAGTCATGAGAAGTTCTAATGTTTTGGTTCTCTTAGAAAAATCAAGTTTTTGGTACATTTCAATCAGAACTTCATGGGAAAAGGAGCAGTCCCTTCAATAACTGGGGCCTGCATCATCTGCATGATGGACTTGGCATCAATTGTGAATAAAATATGTCTTGTTCGGGCCATCACTGCCCTTTGTTGTGGGTTGTAACATGAATGACACTTCCTGATTAGTTCTGGGCAATTGTGTGTGTTATGGAAGATATAAAAAGGTAGATTAATGTCCCAAAGGCCTATGCCATCCACCTCTTCCATGAATTTGTCCTCCCACCAACAATATATATCAAACAAATCAAATTCCGAGAGAGTTTCATGGATCTTGAAATCTCTATCAATCAATGGTAGGTGATCTGAATCCAATGGTTTGTGCACCATTAGGTTAAATATTTCTGGTTCCTTCTTCTTTGGTGCCATGGCAGTCTTCTCTGAATCTTTCCTTTGAAAATTGTCCTGTGTTGAACTTGTAACAGAAAGGGATAAAAAGAAGTGGGATTTCAGTGAGGAAGAAAGAAAAGGGATTAACCAGAGACATGATTCAAGAATAGGAAATGGTAATTGTTGCAGGAAAATGATTTATCCTATACTATATCGTTGTTATTTGGCTTCACTGTGTGTTCTCTGTGATGGATGAATGAAGTGGAAAGAAGTCTGTAAGTGAAAAATAACAATTAAAATTTGAAATCGGCGTGAATTGGTGGTTTTATGACTTAGAATCGTGTCGTTGGATTGGTTTGATTTGGTGTTGGGCTGCTGGCTAATGGTCCAACCCATTGATTGTTCAACAATAGGAATGGAAGTGATTGGGCAGATGGGACAGGTTGGCACCGTGAGGTGGCGAGGGTATCCAACGATCAAAATAATGAGTGGTTTGAGTAGTAGCGAAAACAACTTTTTGGGGGGCCTGGGGAGCGATAGGTGCTATGAATGGGGGGGGGGGGGGGGTGTGAATTCATGAGGGCACGAAATGTAAGGCGACATAAACCGCCGACTTTGGACCCCCCTCTAGGATTAACTTTCGGAGGGTGAGGGGGGGCCGAAAAGGGACAAGGGTCATTGGATCAGACTGAATGAGCATGGATGGGGTGATAGATGGTGGGTAGATTAGATATGATGTGAAAGGTGAATGCGGTGGTGGGGCCGGGAGATAAATGAGGGGCGAACTATAGAGATAAGGGGGTAAATAATAAGGTTTAGAGGGGAATGATTATTAATGTCACATAAGACTCCTTCCTTTTAATTTCTTATTCCGACCTTGGAAAAGATTGGAATTTTTCTTTTGACCTTAGGAAAACATTAGAAAATGTCTTCCAACCTTTAAAAGGTCCTTTGATATCCTTTCACTTTTCTTTGGATATACCTACCCTTATTATATAGCCTAGCATTTTTGTTCTTTTCTATTTGCAGGGTTCACTTAGACTTGTAGACCCTTTCCTCTTTAGCTATTATCTCTTTTTCTTTTAAAATCTAATATACTCTATCACTTATTTCTTCCCTTGGTCCAGATTAAATAGTTATACCAAATTTATTTTCTACCTAGCTATTGATTTGCCAAGATTAAATTGTTTGGAAAACCTTTATTTTCTAAGCTATCAACATAAATAGAAATTTGTTCAATCATGCTTAGACTGTATGATTTGAACAACATTTTTTGGGGTTTTCTTTTTCTTCTTTTTATTTTCTTTTGTTCTTTTTCTTCTTTTTTATATACCCTCTTTTAATTTTTTTTTATTTTTTTTGTGTGAAATCAATTGAATATTGAAATCTATGAACAATTTGAAACCTGCAAACTGTGAAATTCTCAATCACCTTGGGATCCTACAAATTATAGGACCCTAATAGTGGCTCCAGCTGGGGATGGCACTTCTTAGCTTGAAGTGTCAAGAACACATGACCAGTAGCCTTGAATTCTTCAAATCTGCATTGTCTTCAATCCTTTTTTTTTTTTTTTGTCTAATCAACCAAGCAACTAAAACTTGAAAACTATGTTATTTACAATGGAATGAGTGAATCTATGTGCTCATGAAAAGTAATGTTTTAGCATCTTGCCGTTGATAGGACCTCTTGATAATTTTGTTCCATCTAATTCCTTGATAAATAATGCATTATTTCCTCTAAAAGAGGAATGATATATGGGCCTTTCCAAAGATTTTCAAATTTACCATGTTTCCCTTTGTATTCTCTTCTTGAGTCCCATTTCAACATTTTGTCTCCCGTGTTGAAATCATCAACTTTAGTTCTTTTGTCAAAAATATTCTTTATATTTTCCTGGACAACTTGAGTTCTATTGTATACTTCTTCTCTGGACTACTGTAATTGAATTGTTTGATATATTCTTCTTTGAATATCATTTGGTTCAGTTTGTACCTCTTAAATAATATTCATAACTGGCACTCCCATGGAAGACGGGAAAATTGCATCTATTCCATAAACTACTTGAAATGGGGACATGCCAATGGATTTTTTTGTAGTCAATCTATCAGCCCATAATGCATAGATCAATTTGTTATGCCATGACTTCTTATTATCCTCTAGTATCTTCTTAACGATGTTTACCAAAATTTTGTTGGAGGATTCAACCAACCCATTACCTTGAGGATAAGAAGTTGTTGAATGACCCAAATAAATATGGTACTTATGACAAAAATCCACCATCTTTTTTGATTTGAAAGCTGCAACATTATCAGTGATTAGTTTCCTAGGCTAGCTAAATCTGGAAAGGATATTAGTTTCAAGGAATTTTATTATGACAGAATCAGTGGTAGCTCTTGAAGCGGTGGCTTCTATCCATTTGGAAAAATAGTTTGTGGTAGTTAGGATCCATTTGTGTTGAGCAAATGATGAAGGATGAATTTCACCAATGAAATCCAATCCCCACTGTTGGAAAGGACTTTCAACATCGATGGGTTTCAGGGGAAAAGGTAATAATTTTCTCTTCCCTTCAAAGATTTGGCACTTGTGGCAAGCAGTTACCATCTTATGGATGTCCGCGAATAGTGTAGGCGAATAATAACTAGCTCTAAGGATTTTATTAGCAGTTGTTTTCCAATAAATATGGCTTCCACAATCACTTTCATGGAATTATTTCATAACTTTGTTAGCATCATCCTTTAATAAACATTTGAGTAAGACATCTCCAACATCTTTCCAATATAGTATACCGTCAACAATGCAAAATTTGACTACTTTCAATTTAAAAAATATAGCTTTTGTTTTGGATAATCCAAAAGGAGCATTTAAATTGAAAAGAACATATTAAAGGTCTGCATACCAGGGAGAATTTAGATATGCCTCCTCGATTGTTGGATTCGCCAGTTCCTTAAGATCATCCAAAGCAAACACCATGTTGGTGTCTAATGCATTGAAATTTGATTTAGCCATCAATCTAGCTAATCCCTATCCTTTAATCAACTTGGTGGGTTTGATTTCTATATCATATTCCAATATCATAGCTATCCATTTGCCTCTCTTCCCATGTGGTCCATTTTGAGTGAGAATATCTTTGACCACTATATTAGGCACATAAGCAATGAAATTAGAATGTAAAACGTATGTTAGAGTCGGTCTAGTTATCCCTCCGTCACAGATCAAAACTCTTTTTTCCATTTTATGTTTAGGTGTCTCATCAGTTTCGATCAATTGCATTTCGTTAGGCATGCCATAAATCTGATGGAATGGTTTGTGTCACTCATTCCCCTCGTGTTTGGCACTGCTGGTTTAGGTCTGTTCATAAAAATCAAGTCTTGAAAGGTCATATTTCTAGGCCATGACAAGTGTTCTCGGTCATTAGGTCTAGGGTTAAGTCAATTTGGTTTTGCAAAGTCTAATAAAGCCAGCAGGCCAGAGGGAGGTCCTCGATAGGTGGTTATCTCAATTATTTTTATCATTATACGGATAGATTAGGACTTCTCTTCAAAACTCTGTTTTGAAGATAAGTCGTCATCTCATTTTTATAATAAATTTTCAAAAATTTCAGTTCTTGAATTGTCCAGGCACAGCCTTGGTCTCCTTTGCCAGATTATATCACAGCTATCCCTGCAAAAAATTGTCAAAGAAAATCATTAGTTCAACCAAATTTAAGGAGGAAACCAAAAAGT
>APFE030200034.1:27100-41358 GCA_000404065.3 Pinus taeda
GAACATAATGAAAAATCAAGCTGGTAGTCTCGGTTTTGAGATCCAGTGGGAAATCTCTGTGTATATGTGTTATGCTCTCGCATTTTTATTTTTCCTATGATTTAGAATTCGTATGCAGGTAATTTCTGTACGAGGTTAAAACCTACAGGTCATATTCTTCAAAGGTTTTAAGAAAATCAGTCACATCATTTCGGTATTCTCTCAATCTAGGGTGTTTTGCAGAATATTGTCCTTTGATTTGTTTGATGATGAGTTTAGAGTCTCCTTGGACAGAAATTGTTTTAGCACCTACTTTTTAAAGCAAATTCAAGCCTAATAATAATGCATCATATTCTGCTATGTTGTTTGTACACAGAAAGTTCAGCTTATAAGAATAATCTTGAGCCTGATTAGTCATTGGATTATATAACCAGACTCCTGCTCCTGATCCTGTTTTACCACATGAGCCATCTAAAGTCATATTCAAAAGAGGTCTTGTTTCAGGGTTTTGCTGCTTAATGGGTATTTGTGTGCCCTGTTCTTCATCAAGTTCATTTTTTGCTTGCTTGACCTGTGTATCTATGTCTCCATCATTGTCATTATACAGTATGACGGAATCAAGATTAGTATGGAGTGAGTAGAGGGGGTAGTTTTTAGGATTTTCTTGACTACTCATCATGTACTTCATTATGGTTTCTCTATAAAGTCTCCTTGGTTGGCCAAATACCAGTATTGTGGCATATGACATATCCATTTGTAATGTTCCTTGTAACCTAGCTCCCCAAGATCTTGATAATAGCATACCATACTTAGGAGGAATATCAGCTACTACTGTGTCCATCACTAAACTTTTTGCTGGTATCTGGGCTAGTGTGAAAAAAAGATCCTTAATGAGATATAGACATCTAACCTTGCTAGAAACAAATGAATATAGATATTTGTATGGTCTAGTGACTTCAAGTCCAAGTTTTTGCATAACAATTTTTGGCATGAGATTATGTGATGCACCTAAATCTAACATAGCGTTATGAAGGATCTTGTCATGAATATTGAGGCTGACATAAAATGGAGGAACACCCCCTTCTTGAGGTTTGCCATCAACTTCTGGCCCAAACAACAATTCAGGCTGGTCATCATTCAAATTAACTATATCAGTGTTTTCCCCTACATTGAGTGCTTTTAGAACCTGGTACCTATACACATTTTTGTTTACTAATTCAGTAAGAGGAGTAGAGATCTTGAGTTTAGCAATTTCATTCTCAATGTTGAAGGGTGCTTGGTTTTTAAGTAGGTTTAAGAAATTAGTCTTTTCAGCTATGGTCTTTGTTATAAACTCTGTTTCTTTACTTGTAGTAGGTGCTTCAATTTGGAAAGCTTTTGTTGAGACATCAATGGTATTCTTAGCAACACTTTTTGTATTCTTCGTTTCTTGATTGTTGTCATTTCTTTTAGAGCTTTCTGCTATTTTCTTAGGATAAGGCTCTAAAGTTTTCTTGCAGAATTATTTGAATCCTTTTTGCTTAAGTTATCATTGTTTTTCTTGCTCCTGAGATTATATTGTCTGTGGACTTCTAAGATGGCATTCTCGAACCCATGTTTATAGTCATCAGATTCTTTAGATTCTAGTTCTGTTTGAGTTAATAAAAACAATCTGTGTTTCTCTTGTCTAAGAAAAACAGAATTATCTTCATTAGTTCCCATTAAATTTACTAATTTTCCTCCATTTCTTCAACTACATTTGTATCATCAGCGTATTTTTTTTGAAATGGAGGTCTAATTTGTTGATGTGGGCCTCTTTGATCTCTTTGTCTGATTTGTGGAGTGTTTCTCCTGGGGTTTGGATTTCGGTTCCATTGGATAGGTGGATTTTGCCTATGAACATTCCTATCATTTATTCTTATTCTCTCCATCATCCTTTCCATAGTCCTTACTAAGGAATCAATTTTGGATTTTGCTGTAGAAGTTGAAACTTCTTCCTTAAAAGTCACTTGTCTTTTAGTTCTCATCCCGGCTCTTTTAGCTTGTAAATTGGCCTCTACACTCACAACATATCTTTACATTGCTTCTAGTGTTGGAGAATTTCTTTCCCTAAGCTGGTAAGACATATCTACATCAAAACCATCTAGGAACTTTATCAAGGCTAAATCCTGGGGTGGTTTGAGATTTACAGGTATTTCATTATAGGTATTGTTGAATCTAGCACAATAATCCTGTACACTTTCACATACATGCCTTTTAATATTTTCATATTCTAATAGAATTTGTAAAGGGATCTTCTTGAATTCCCATATATTAAGGAAGGTTTGGTGGAATGCAAGGAGATCATTTATACTATTTGCAGGAAAAGACTTAAACCATTTTATGACTTGTCCTCCTAAACTTTGAGCGAACATTCTGAGCTTAATACTTTCGTCATCTACCTCTTGTAGGTCAAAACAATCATTCATTTTGTCCACATGTTGTTGGGCTATTAAAGGACATGTACCATCAAATAGTATGATTTTGGACTGATAGTCTTGTGGCATATTAGCCAAGGGGGTTGGTAACACCAAAGGAACATATCTGGTAGCCACGATTGGTGGTGGTGGTGGAGGATCACTTGAAGGAAGTTGAACAGTGGATGAAGTTGGACTAATGCTAGGTGGGAATGAGATTAAGGGAATCCAAGCAACCTTATACTGAAGGATGAAAGAAGGGGTGGGGATTATGGAGGCAGTAGGACTTGGTGACTGAATATATGTAGGTTGAGATGTGAAGGAGGAAGTTGCAAGGTTTAAAGCACTTAATTCCACTGACTGTTGAAGGTAAGCATCATCAATTTCTGAGGTGAGATCTGTCACTAGATCTTGAAGTGTATCAAAATGTTGTAAGAGCTAAAGATCTGATTTAGTTTATGAGGAAAGTTCTCTTACTGGGCATTTAGGTAAGATTGATGGATCAAAGATGACATGATATTTCCAATTCTTTGATTTAGTCCTGAATAAGCCTTGTTCAAAGTGTAAATCAAACTAGATATCTTGGAAGGTAACAAAGTTTTCAGGGAGTGAGTTGGCTCTGTGAAGAAATCTACTACTTGTCTGACTCCCAATTCTAGGAGTTTTCCTTAAGATATTTTCAGGATTATCTACTATGGTAGGAGGATTGGGATCTAGATGGGATCTAGTAGAGATTATTTCAGGAGCCAATGATTAGATCTAAACACAGACCAACTGAATATAAAAAAATAGAAAAGGAACCAATCTTAGAAATAAACTTATCATACAAAGCTATTTAACTGGGTAATCTGAATTCGAATGAAAGGTAGATTTTTCAATATCCCCAGTATGGTTGCCACTATGTTATTGTTCTGTGATTTTGAATATCGGAAAGACAAAAGTCACAAAAGATACATCAAACTGCTTATGAGTCTAGGACCTAACATTCCTAGACTCAGAGAGGGCTCTCGCTCTCTCTTTATATTTATGATTTAACTTTAATTTCAATGTTTTAATGTGTTAGGATAGATATAAAAATAAAGAGATTTGTAACTTGGTTGCTTGGTTGTTTGTTTGTTTGGTTGGGATAGGTCATTATATAATTTTTTCCATTAGGTTATGGAGTCAAAGGTTGGGTGGTAACATCAAATTTCTAGAGCATTTGCAAGGCAAGCTAGCTGTCTTTACTGGATGTAAAAGCAGAGTGAGAAATGAAATGATAGAAAAGTGATACCAGTCTAGATTAAAAAGTAGTTAAGTATTTTTTAATCATACTTCAGAGGAAAAAATTTAGAATGTAAACGTAGATAGTATTAAGGTTCTCCAACAACATATCTTAAACTATAATTTTTGTTTCACAATAAGAATCAAAGATGCATAAATGGATAAACAGAAATACATTTAACATAGAAAGAAATACATCACCAGGTCAAAACAGGTCAAGTATCTTGCAAATGGTCCTTTTTATTGATGCTCCAGCTCGAAATTACAATGCTCCAAACAAAAGCTAGTTCAAATGACTAGGGTCGAACCCCTAATACTCTCAATGCATGGAGTATTTAAAAAGAACTACAACGATTTGCCTTGTACACTTGGAAAACTATTATTTATTACAATGAAAGAAACACTGACTAATGTAGCCATGGAGTGGCCACACTAAGAAAACTGGGATAAGTGTCCCTCTTTTTCAGGGATACTGTTGCCTAAACTATTAGTTTGATTGAAGTGGTTCTGCTGACGTGGCTGCTGCTAACTCATGCCTATATGGTCACTCTAATTATCTTTGTCTCGTTCCTCCTGATAATCACATAGCTCACTCCACGCTTCACCATTTGGATTTTTTATCTTGGTTAATATTCTGTACAATTCATCATCATCAGTGTATTTGGCAAATGATGGCTTGACTAAAAACACATGTTTCAGCTTGTGTTCAATGTATATTTGATTGTTGATTGCTTCTAGCAATGCCTTTCCTGTTATGCTACCTTTGATGTTAGGCATATTTGTAGCATCTGTGGATATGCCTTGTAATTTCTTGACATAATCTCCTCCATCCATGAGTTTCTCATTTATAACAAACAGAGAGGGAAGACCTTTCTGATGTAGAGGCTGCATTCTGTTGAGAAACCTCTTCACTGTCGGCTCTAGAATTTGGCATTTTTCTTCTAGCTGCACATTTAAGCTCTTCTTTGTCAGCACCTTTTTGACTTGTAGTATAGTCTCTGTCCTGTCTAATACTCCCAAGTCTTCCATCTCATATTTGTTTCTTTCATTAAAAAAATCGATAATTCTTTTTGTTGTTGCTGACATATCTCCCAACTCTGTATTGGTGGCTAAAATGGCTTCTCTGGCTTTCTCCACTAATTCCTTCTGCTCAAAGATAATTTGGATGCTAGGCCAAATTTCATTCATCCCATTGATTATATTGTTCCAAATTATCTCTTTGACTCTCCCTAGAGTGTTCCCAATGGATGATTCTTTTTCTGACTTCTATAGCCTTTCTGTTAATGCCTTTTCTCTCTATATTTCTACTGAGTGATTGTTTTCAGCTCTCTTGATCTGATCTTATAGCACACTCACTTGGGTTTCCAATCTCTTGATTTCTTCACTCTGCAGGTTCATACCTTCCATAGATCTGGCCAACCGTTCTGCATTGCTTCCTACTCTTGTGGTTGCAGTTGCGGGAGTAATTATGGGAAGGGTTGTTAGAGGAAGGGCCTCCATTATTGTGCTGGCCATATGCACTGCCTTTTCTTTTTCTTGCACCATATTTTCCATCTCTATCTCTATCTATTTGATCTGGATGGATTGTTCCACTATCAATTTCATCATATTAGCCTTTAGGCTCTCTGTTTCCTCTATTTCCTTGGTCAGTCGGTCATGTGTAGCAGGCATCTTGAGATGCTTCTTTAGAGCTGAAATATCTAACTCTTTTTTCTTTATCACTTCTTCAATTGCTTTTTTGTTTGAGGGGTCATACCCAATTTTCACTACCAAGTCTTCTAAGGACTTAATTCTGTTTTCCTTTGACAATGATGAAATTCTTTCCATCTTCAATTGGGACTAAGCATTTGAAAGGGCCACCTGCATTTTGAACAAGTTCATATAAGTGTTGGTTAAAGTGGATGAAATCATTTCACCTGTTTGTTTGTGCATCTCTAACTGATCATTAGGATGGACATTCTTGACATCAAACTCAAAGGAAGTTTTCTTGTTGTCTGCTAGAGTCTTGGGCTCTATTATTTGTGCCTCAAAAAATTCCATATGCATTTCCCCTTCTCTAAAACAAAGGCAGAGAGGAGTCTTCCTTGTGCAATTGCACTCTGCTTCCAAAACTGAGCATAGGTGCTCGTCTTCAGTATTTCAATTCTGATTTTTATCTGTCTAAATGTATCAAAGACTGTTTCTTCTTTTTCCCAGTCATATTTGTAGAGGAGGACACTTGAAGTGACTGCCGCCTTTCAGAATTGGAGTAGCAGGAAAAGATTTCCCTCTAACTAGGGATGAATTTGGAATATCAATTATGTTGATCATTGTCTACTATGGTGATCCTTTATCTATGTCCATATGTTTCCTAGGCTTCTTCCTGTACTTCAACCTGAATTCTTTCACGGAAGTATCAGCCCTTGGTGACTAATCTTCTCTCAATCTCTTCCCTGTTATTCCTTACTCTTGCTCTTTTCCTTTGTTAGCTCTTTCTTCAGTAATTTGTTTTTCCTGATGCCTTAGAGTTTGTGCACTGGAAGAGGAGATTACTTGCTCCTTGGCCTCCTGCAATATATCTAGCATCCATTCCATCTGATTCATGTATTTTTCGATTTCATGCCTTTGAGTGTGGATGTAGGCAATGGACTTGTTTTCCACCCTCTTCTTAGAAATAATGACCCATGGGTCGTAAGACCATGTGAAACTATGGGTCAAACTCATTTATCTTAATCTTCTATCTGCCTCCTCTCCTGCAACTTTGCTGTTGCAAATGAAGGGACCAATTTGGGATTTGATCCTGAATTGGGACTTCTTCTTGGATAATACAAAATGCACTTAATCTGAATTAATCATCTATCTAATGTACTCCAGTGCAAAGATCCTCATGGGGAGGAACTTTGGTAGTTTGTAAGGGGCCAACTCGGAGCCATACACTCTTATTTCAGTGTAATTTTGGTAAAATTACCAATCACTTGTTATGGCTTGATCTGTTAATTGCATAATCCTCTTTATTTCTTCATTGATCTTGGGCTCTACGGTCCCACTGAGGAGGCTCATTGATGGGTGGACAAACATTTCCACAAATGTATTGTAATTGAAGTCTTTTTGATCTTTCATTACCAATGTTTTCCAGAATATCATTGATTGAGGTTCACCTTCGTCATTCATTTTGCTTAATGAAAACTGGAACCTGTCTGCCTGAAAATACTCAAACATATATACCAACACTGAGGAATACTGAAACACTTCATCAGTGAAATTTTTTTCAAGCTACTCATGGATGGAATTTGCTAGAAATTGGCTGAAGTTGAAAAGGATAGAGGGCTTGGATTCTGTTGAGAGGATAGATAGGAAAGCTATAATAGCTTCATCAAGCCATTTGTCTGAATAATAGCCAAGTAGATAGGAAAGAATAGTGGAAATATGTCTTATTCTATCAAGGAAAACAAAGGAAGAATAAGGTGGAGTCTTGCTTTGTCGAGGTGTGTTCTTAGTCATGAAAGGATTTAATGTTTTGGATCTCTTACAAAAATCAAGTTTTTGGTACATTTCAATCAAAACTTCATGGGAAAAGGGAGCAGTCCCTTCAATAACTGGGGCCTGCATCATCTGCATGATGGACTTGGCATCAATTGTAAATAAAATATGTCATGTTGGGGCCATCACTGCCCTTTGTTGTGGGTTGTAACATGAATGACACTTCTTGATCAGTTTTGGGCAATTGTGTGTTTTAGGGAAGATATAAAAAGGTAGATTAGTGTCCCAGGGGCCTATGTCATCCATCTCTTCCATGAATTTGTCCTCCCACCTGCAATATATATCAAGCAAATCAAATTTTGAGAGAGTTTCATGGATCTTGAAATCTCTATCAGCCAATGGTAGGTGAGATAAATCCAATGGTGGGTGCACCATTGGGTTAAATATTTCTGGTTCCTTCTTCTTTGGTGCCATGGCAGTCTTATCTGAAGCTTTCCTTTAAAAATTGTCCTGTGTTGTACCTGTAATAGAAAGGGATAAAAAAGAAGTGGGATTTCAGTGAGGGAGAAAGAAAAGGGATTAACCAGATACGAGATTCAGGAATAGGAAATGGTAATTGCTACATGAAAATGAGTTATCCTGTACTATATTGTTGTTCTTTATCTTCACTGTGCATTCTCTATGATGGCTAAATGAAGTGGAAAGACGCCTACAAATGAAAAATAGAATTTAAAATTTGAAATCAGCGTGAATTGGTGGTTTTATGACTTGGAATCATGCTGTTGGATTGGTTTGATTTAGCGCGGGTCCGTTGGCTAACGATCCAACCCATTGATTGTTCAACGGTGGGAACAAAAGTGATGAGGTGGATGGAATGGGTTGGTGCAACGAGGTGGCGGGGGTATCCAACAGTCAAAATAGTGAGCGGTTTTAGTAGTAGTGAAAAAAACTTTTTGGGGGTCTTGGGGAGCAGTAGGTGGTATGAGAAGAGGGGGTTCAAATTCATGAGGGCGTGACACGTAAGGGGGCAGAAACTGCAGGGCTTCGGACCCCCCCTCTGGGATTAACTTTTGGAGGGTGAGGGGGGGCTGGAAAGGGATGAGGGCCGTTGGATCGGGTGGAGTGAGTGGGGATGGGGTGATAGATGGTGGGTAGATTAGATATGATGTAATGGGTGAGTGCGGCGGTGGGGTCGAGAGATAAATGAGGGGCATACTATAGATATAAAGGGGTAAATAATAAGGTTTAAGGGGGAATGATTACTAATGTGACATAAGACCCCTTTTAAATTTCTTATTCCGACCTTGGAAAAGATTGGAATTTTTCTTCGGACCTTAGGAAAATATTGGAAATTGTCTTCCAACCTTTAAAAGGTCCTTTGATATCCTTTCACTTTTCTTTGGATCTACCTACCCTTATTCTATAGCCTAGAATTTTTTGTTCTTTTCCATTTGCAGGGTGCACTTAGACTTGCAGACCCTTTCCTCTTTTTTTTTTTTTAATCTCTTTTTCTTTTAAAATCTAATCTACTCTTTCACTTATTTCTTCCCTTGGTCCACATTAAACAGTTGGACCACATTTATTTTCTACCTAGCTACTGATTTGCCAAGATTAAACTATTTGGAAAATCTTTATTTTCTAAGCTATCAACAAAAATTGAAATTTGTTCAATCATGCTTAGACTGTATGATTTGACCAACTTTTTTTGGGGTTTTCTTTTTGTTCTTTTTGTTTTCCTTTGTTCTTTTTCTAGATATCCTCTTTTAATTTTTTCTTTTTTTGTGAAATCAATTAAATTTTGAAATCTATGAACAATTTGAAACCTGCAAACTGTGAAATGCTCAATCACCTTGAGATCCTATAAATTATAAGACCCTAACATACACAACCTTCCTTTTTTCTAGATTCCAAAGCTTATAACCTTGTAAACCATACTTATACCCAAGAAAGATGCACTTTTCAAATTTACTATCCAACTTTGTTCTTTTCTTCTTTGGAACATGTACATATGCATCACATCCAAATACCCTCAGATGTGAAAGAGAAGGTTTCTTACCAGTCCATACCTTTTGTGAAGTCTTATCTTCCAATGCTGATGAAGCTGATCTGTTGACCAGGTAACATGTAGTCTCCACTGCCATTACCTAGAATTCTTGTCCTAACCCCTCACTACTGAGCACGCTTCTTGCCTTTTCCATCAACGTCTTGTTCATTCTTTCTGCAACTCCATTTTTTTGAGGTGTGTATGGATTAGTATTCTTCCATGCTATACCAAACTTCCTACAAAAATCTTCAAATTCCTTCTTGCAAAACTGTCCATTGTTATCTATCCTCAACACCTCTATCTTCTTCTTTTTCTTGTTTTCCACCAAAGCCTTAAATTCTTTGAACCTGTCAAAGACTTCAAATTTCTTCCTAAGGAAATATATCCATGTATTCCCTGAGAAGTCATCTATAAATGATGCCTAGTACACAGACTTACCCAGTGATGGAATCGGCACAGGTCCAAACACATCACTATGCACAAGCTCTAATATCTATTTCGCCCTCTTAGTACCAGAGGGGAAACTCACTCGATTCTGCTTTCATATACACAATTTTCACAGAAATCAAAATCTAGAGAGAAATTAGACATACATTATATCATACCATTACCATGAAGCATTTGAAGGCCTTTCTCTCAAATATGTCCAAGTCTTTGATGCCATAGCATGGTCTTTTCTCCAAAGACCACTAGATTTTCTACTTCACTTTTAGGAACCACATAACTGTTTCACCCATCAATAACAGTATTACCTTGAAGCTTGTACAAATTTCGAATCCGAACTTCCTGCATCAATACCAGTGCTCCCCAAACCATCTTGCATGTATCTTTCTCGAACATTGTTTTTACACCTGCATCATCCAACTTTCTTATAGAAATCATATTTCTAGTCAATGCAGGAATATTCAGAACACCTGGAAGTGTTATAATCCTTCCACCTTGCAACTTCAACTTGAATTTTCCACAACCAATGATTCTAACCTTCCTGTCAACCCCTAAGAAGACATCACCGCCATCATATTTCTCATACTCGCGAAACCACTCTCTATGGGGAGTGAAGTGAAAGGATGCACCTGAGTCAATCAACCATGCCTCATGATCTACATGTGAACTTGAAGAAGAAGCCAAGTACACATCCCCACCTTCATTTGAGGTAGTTTTCACCCCTGCATAAGGAGTACCATTAGATTCCTTTCCTTTCTCATGAGCTTTAGATTTACATTTCCTTTTGAAGTGCCCTTCCTTTTTGCATTTACAACACACCTTTATATGTTTTCGTGGAGATTTATATCTCCCTCTAGATTTAGATCTCCCACTCGAGGACTTGTTTTTGTTTCTGTTCTAGGACCGTCCTTGTACATAAAAGGAATCACCACTTTGGCCCTCCATATTTTTCCGTCTCATCTCCTCTCACAACAAGGATGAGACTATTTCATCAAACTACAAGGCAATTGCATTGATACCTATTGCAACAACCAGACTATCCCATGAATTTGGTAGAGAAGATAACATACTAATGCACTTATCTTCTTTTGAAATATTAATATCAACATATAATAACTAATTTACCACAGTATTAAAGGCGCTCAGATGCTTTATCACTGAGTCTCCATCTTTCATCCTCAGGTTATACATCTTTTTCCTTAGGAACAATTTATTCACCAGAGACTTGGATTGGTACAAAGTCCCTAACTTTTCCCACAAATCCTTTGCCGAAGATTCCCATGATACATTTAGCAATACTGAATCCGAGACACACAATATTATTATGCACTTTGCCTTCTGATCCACCTTCGCCCAGTCTTAAGATGACATTGCTGTTGGTTTAGTACCTGGATCTACTGCGATCCACTGATCTTTATCCACCAGCAGATCCTCCATCTTCAGTTTCCATAACTCAAAACTTTGACCATTAAATTTCTTGATCTCTATCTTTCCATTGCTTGCCATCTTCTTTCACAAAAAGATTCAATCCCAAAGATATCCCATTGAACAGGGTCTAACACAGGCTCGAGAAAAGACCCCTCAGCAGCAAAGGTGTCCCTTGAAGCCAAAAAAACTCCAATACCAAATGTAGGTTTTAACCCTGTACATAAATTACCTGCATATGAATTCTAAAAACACAAAATAAACAATGGTGAGAGCATAAAACATAAAACAAATATACACAAAGATTTTCCCCTAGATCCCAAAACTGGGACTACCAGATTGATTTTTCATTATTTTCCTTTCAATCTTACAATACATATATATACATGCCAAAGCATCCATAAACACCAATCCATTAAACCTGGATTAGAACATAATTGTAGTTCCCTTGACTAGATCTACAAAATAGCATGGACAGAAAACCACCATGCCCAAAACCATGTGCGAAATCCATGCAAAAAAACATAGGTAGGTCCGCCCACGTAATATAGGGTCCAAATTATTTTTCCTGGGGCATTGCCCTAGATCACGTGCAGGGCGGATACCACATGTGTGGGGGTAGTTGAGCCCCCTGTGACCCCCCGACAATGCTCGACGCAACGTACAGGGTAGTTGTGGAAAGAATATAACACAATCCAACAACTTGGAAGATCATATAATTGAAAGGGGACACATCTTCTGTGTGTTATCACAGGCCCTTTATAGATGGTTTACATCAAGAGCAATCATGATAAAAACTCACAATTTTATTTATTTTTGTTTCCTCGCGATATATAAACTTTATGTTGAAATATGTATATTAAAATATATATGTAATCATTGTCACCATTCTTGAACAAACTAGCCAAGTTTATTATAATAAACTTGATTTTTTTTTGGAGGGACCTTTCATATTATTTAAGCATACATAGGTGAATAGATAGATTATTGTTTTTTGCTTTTTTGAGGGGACCTACAGGGTCTTTTAAATATGCAATAGTGCATATGTAGAATGTAATTTCAATTTTAGTAATGAAAATTATGTTTTTTCCTTAAAAAAGAAAAGCTAGTTAATAAAAGATAAATGGCAAAAGACCATTTTAAAAAGTAAATGTTATGGAAGATTTGCATGAGCTTAGAAATAATTTATTATCTAATGAAATTTGTTCATAATTTACTTATCATTTTTTAATTTGCGATTTTTAAAATAATAAATAATTACTATAAAAATATAAAATCTATATCATAAATATTGATTATTTAAAAGTAAATATTATAGAGAAGTTTTCAACTATACATAAAATATTATTGTTTGATATATTAAGTTTTAAATGAATTATATAAAAAGTACAGTTTAAATCAAACGAATATTATTGTTTGATATATTAAACAAGTTTAAACGAATTATTATAAAGTACAGTTTAATCAAAACGAAAATATATATGATAATAACAAAATATTTTTAACATTAAAGACTTTTCTTCAAAAAATATACTAAATTTATAAAAAATATTAAAATATATATGTAATCATTGTCACCATTCTTGAACAAACTAGCCAAGTTTATTATAATAGACTTGATTTTTTTTGGAGGGACCTTTCATATTATTTATGCATACATAGGTGAATAGATAGATTATTGTTTTTTGTTTTTTTAGGGACCTACAGGGTCTTTTAAATATGTAATAGTGCATATGTAGAATGTAATTTCAATTTTAGTAATGAAATTACGTTTTTTCCTTAAAAAAGAAAAGCTAGTTAATAAAAGATGAATGGTAAAAGACCATTTTAAAAGGTAAATGTTATGGAAGATTTGCATGAGCTTAGTAAAAGGTAAAATGTTATGGAAGATTTGAATAAGCTTAGAAATAATTTATTATCTAATGAAATTTGTTCATAATTTACTTATCATTTTTTAATTTGCAATTTTTAAAATAATAAATAATTACTATAAAATATAAATATAAATCATAAAAGATAATGATTATTTAAAAGTAATATTTAAAGATGTTTTCAACTATATAATAAAATATTATGTTTGATAAATTAAAAAGTTTTAAATGAATTATTATAAAAAGTACAGTTTAATTCAAAAGAAAATATTATATTTATAATCAACAAATATTTTTTAACATTTAATACATTTGTCAAATATATATACAAATATTATAAAAATTTTCTGAATATACAAAATAATCGATTTAAAATTTGTATAAATTTTTATGAATTTTAATTTATTGTCTTTGAAAATGAATGAAAATGTTTCACAAAATAGACACATTACAAATTTCCACACATAATTGCCGTAATTTTTTCCACATATAAACTGCACCAATTTATATCTCAATAAATTTTAGATTTAAAAACACATTCTAAATATTATAAAAACATTTCCAAAAATATAATTAAAAAATACTATTTTTTACAATTTTCCTAAAAAGTTATTTTTGAAAGTAATTTGTTAACTTAAACCCAAAGTATTATGTACAACCATGATAACAAAAAACTTCTTTAGAGCATGCAATGCATTTTATTTAATTCACATTACTAAATACTAAATATTGGATAGAATATTTTCCCATATACAATAAAAGGATATTATATAAGATTTGCATAATTTTCTAAATAAATTATTGTTAAGAGCAATTTGCTAATTTGAAATAAAAGTATTATACACAACAATGATAGTAGAAACCTTTTTTAAGTCCATAATATTACCAAATTTTACATGTATGTTGAGCTTCATTTGCGGTAAGTATTCAAATGAAAATTTATGGGAAATTACTATGGAGAAAATATCACTTTCAAATAGGTGAGGCTTCCTTTGAGTTTGCTCGTAACTCAAATTGGGGAGATAAATGAAATTTGTAGCAAACAATTCACTAAAATATATATGGAAAGAGAAAGCAATTAGGGGTGCCCATTTTTATTATTGGTTGTCTTTTCCTATCCTCGGTTGATGCAACTATAGTTCCTACAACTTGCTTCCCGCATACAAGAAGACAACAAACACTTTCCAAATACTTGCCAAAGATAGATTGTTAGCACCAAGACAATCCAAACATTCTTAACATAATAAAATGGACATAAACAACTAAAATCAGGATCATAAGATATGACATGTGAAATGAACCATAATTAAAGGACGGGTAAACTGCACAGTGCATTAT
>APFE030200040.1:0-48345 GCA_000404065.3 Pinus taeda
TGATCAAGAAAGAACATGCGGTGTTATTTTCTGTACATAAATGTTTGTATATATCAGCACTTCATTTTATTTTTTTTAACAGTCCAGATGATGAAGCACGCAGAAGAAAACAGGCAATGCTTCACCGTTCACTAGCAAATCAGGTGAGGACAAGTTCTGTTTTTAGTCCAAAATTTCAAATCGATCTAACAAGAAGCACTAGGAAGTTTCAATGCACAGCAACCACAGAAGATTAAGGCAGTCTGACCTGCTGTTCTTGGATTTTCACAAGGAGAAGCCATCCCCAAGTGGAGCCACTGTTAGCCTCCTGCTACGGCAGGTTACTCATATTTCATGATTGACATTTTTACATACCAAATATGTCATACTTTGCATGCTGCAATGCTCCATATTTGCTTACAAACACCAGAGAAAGAGGCCATGAAAGAGCGCTAATTAAAGCTCATATGCTACATTCCAGTTTTGAAGACTTATTCCATTTTTGTAAATTTTTCAGCTAAAGGGAGGTCCAAACAGCTTAATCTTGGTCTCCCTAGGTTTCAATTTCCTGTTTTAGAATATAGGGAATGAATAATCTGTCCAAACAGCTTAATCTTGGCAGATTCTTAGATAGGTAGAGAATCAAAGGAGCCCAACTGCTTAATCTGGGCCCTTGGAAGAAATAAGTGTAGATATAGATAGGAAGACATAAAAAGAAAAAATTGAAAAGTTGGCTCTGCAAGTCTAAGTGCACCTAAACCAAAAAGAAGAAAAAATGTTAGGTAAGTAGGCTGGGTAAGTAATTTTGAGGTTGCAGATGGTGATTTATGATCAACTCCACATTTTCAAGTGTTATATTTATCCAGATCATAGCTAGCAGGCAGTTCCCATCTGAAGGACTTCAAACAAAGCATGACTAACTTCCCCTTCTTCCTCTTCCCAAAATCATTCACTAACTTCCCCGAAAGAGGTCAAGATCTGCTTGATATCTCTTAGTCTCATCATTTTCCATGTCAATTGCCTTGGTAAAGATCTGCTTTACTCAAGGAATGGCCATTTCCTTTTTTGGACCATTTTTTTCCTAATAGCCTAAGATTTACATACTTAGTGCTTTCTTATCACTTGTCATATTAACTACTAACTGTACTATGTAGCTCCCTATCTATTTCCCATTCCCCTTACTAAAAACTATGGTAATAACTCCCTTATGTATATATCCCCTCCCTCTGGTTGAAAATAACCATAAGTACCCCTGGGAATTGCTCAGTTTATCTGAAACTTGGCAAGAACCCTCATGATGCCCCTTCAAACCATCTTCTAATGCAACAGACTCCTTCGAAAGCATAAAATTCCTTTCTAGGTTATCGGACCCCTTCCGAGGCCTCAAATACTCTTCAAAAGCACACACTCACTCCTTCTGATCGCAATAAACCTTTGTCGATTCCCCCAAAACAGTCTTCCGATCCCTTTCGACCTCCTCCGATGCGATATCGCAGTCAGAGGTCTCAATGCCAATATTGCCCGATTAGAGTTCTCCCCCATGAGTGCTCCGCCGATGCGATATCGCAAGTCAGCAATATCACAATATTATATGTCACATATATATGCTCCTTCCCCTTTCCGCCGATGCGATATCACAAGTCGGCAATCGCTAGATCCATCTCCAAAAATACATGTCGCATTCCCTTTACGCCGATGCGATATCGCTATCGCATTAAAGAGATTATATCGCATCGCAATAAGGAAAGAAAGATCATGCCACGCAAGCACCACATCACCCTGCCACGTCGCTCACCGTACCAGGACCCACTGCTGACGTCACCCGCTAGAAAAGAGCGCAAAGGTGAAATTGCAGCTTAGGAAGCCCAGATTAAAAAACAGAGGCAGTTTTTGATGCGCGATTAGCACCTCGGCGCTAATCGCACATCGCTACGGGAAATAGGCTGAAATGGGGAATCTTTAGGGAATCTTTTTGATTCCGCAGCCGTTTTGCGTCGAAAAAGAGCCGAAAAGAGTCGATTTTGCAGTTTTCATCAAAACGAAAGCAGAAGGAAGCAAAATTCAAATGTCATAATGAATCAGGGAGTGGAAGATAGTGTTTCAATCCAATCTCCAAAGAGTATCAGAGGAATGATAAAGCCCATTTAATGCCAAAGAGTATCAGTGTTGCGGTGAAGAGTATCAGTGAAGATCTTAGCAGCAGCCCAAAGCAGGTGAAAATTAAACACCTTCCAGCAAAGTTAAAGAAAAGGGCGAAGCCGCTCAAGGCTCTCAAATCACGTTTATTGCACATTTAACTCACACAAGATTAGAACTGCAAATCCCAAAGCGCAGTTATTCTAGTAGTACTGCATCGAGCCACCAAGGGCCACATTAAACTCATTTTGATCCAGCTGCCTCTGACACAGTTCAAATAGATATTTACCTGCATTTAATTTTAGCACAGTTTTAGGTTTAGAAAGTATTTTCGCAGACCTGTTTTAGGTTGGTTGTAATAAATATTTCGAGATATTTGCTCTATAAAAATGGCCCTGAAAACTGTATTAAGGGTTGGTTGGTCGAGAAGCTATTTTTAGCTGATTTTGCTCCAGGAGAGACTCGCATTGTAATACCTGATAGTTTCTATAATCAAAGACTGCTTCTGAGCTTTGGAGAATGGATTGTCCACTGTGTTTGACGGTTGAAGAGTGATCATGGAATTCTCGTGTTGTCACATAACTCAATAAGTGTTTCCCACCTCTGTTTTCCATTCATAAGTTACCATCTAAACAGCAGAAAAGAAAGATTAGCTTAGAATTTGTTTAATTACACTCTATGCTCAATTTCGGTTGTTTCTTTATGTTTTCCTCTGTTTAGGCATAAATATGAATTCCACATGGCTCATGTTTGCCCTAACCTTATCACGCATGACAGTTATCCAGGGATTCTTCATTGCCCCTAAATAGAAATCATCCCTTCCCTCTGTTAAGATGAGTGAGAGATTATTAAGTGCCTCTCATTCCTTACATTCCATTCATATTTAGTTTGAAAGTTGTTTTAAGTGCAACTATCCTGCTCCATGTTCCTCTTGTAACCAAGAAAGCGCACTGGCAATCTTGACCCATGACTCCATGCCCAATGGTTTGAAACTTATCACTTCATGAATTGCCTCTCTGCTTGAAAGCATTTTCCTTCCATCCAAACACAAACAAGAACCCTGAACCCAATAACTAGCCTAAAATCCTCATCAACAAAGTTAAATCATAAAGAGAGAGCCCTCTCTGATTGCAGGTGGGCTAGAACCTGCAGTCCAAAGATTGGTTAGTGGTTACCTCGGCCGTATCCCTTAAGGAGCCAAGGTACAACCTGAGTGATAACACATTCAAAAACCAAGAACATACCTATTAAATATCATTTTCTCTGGGAACAAGTGCTTGAACAAAAGGTCAAATTGGAGTATTTTCCCTCCAAGGAATAGGTTGCTGATATACTCACCAAACCACTGCCCAAGGAGACATATGAATATCTCAGACTGAAAATGGGAGTAGTTGATGCGTCATCTTGCTGCTGAAACTTGTCTGTACCCGAGTTTCACATAGGGTATCTGTGTATATACACCGATTTATGAAGATACAATCGTGTATATGTTGGTTTGAAGACTTTCTGTGGGCTAGGCTCTAGATGGCAAGAGTCTGATATGGGTCTGACAGAGACCATCTAGCACAGGTTCAGGGGGAGCATAAATTCTTCTAATAATGCATTGTTGGCATTATCTTAGACGATCTTGGTTCACTTTCACAGTTGTTTTGATGGAACAGGTGTAGAGGGAGAGCATGGTTGCTGGTCTGAATGGTGATTGACAGATGCTACTGATGATATTTTTTATCATAATATTGCTGTAGATATTTCGTCTCTATGTCATGTATTCCTTTTCTTATCAAGGTCATGTAACGACCTATCTTGGTTTTCCCTTCTATGCTTGGGATGAATGATGTAATGTTCTTGATTTATCTTGGTGTATCCCCACTTGTTTGGGTAGATGAGTCAATCCCCACTTGGTTGGGAAATGGATGTATGTATGAGTCTTTGGTGGTAGGAAGGTCACTTATAATGTATAAAGTTCTGTTTCTTTTGTAGAACATCTTCTTGCAGACCTTGTCTACAGTCAGGGGGAGTTTGGACAGCACAGCAGAACAAGAACTCAGGGGGAGCATAACCCTTTGACCTTGATGTCAAAGGGGGAGAATGACTTTGAATGTTGGAAGGTTTCCATCAAGTCCAAAGGGGGAGATTGTTGGCATTATGACACAAGTTTGGCACTATGGCACAGGTGTTGTCCTTGATGGCAACGTTCTCAGGTGGCAGATCACAGTTCAGGCAATCAGAATGGAACAAAATTTGGTATATGCATGTTCCTCTCAGCAAAGTCGCATATACACGCGGTATCACCATTCAAAAAGCGTGTATGCGTATGCACACACTTTCATGCAAAGAGAAGCGCATACATGTGGGAAAAGTTATGTTTGGTCCATGGTATTTAGTCTGACATATTTTAACCTATGGTTTTGGTCTGTGGTATTGTGTCCAAGGTGTTGAACCCAGGTATTTGGTCCCTGGTATTGGTTCTTGATGGTTTTGGACCATGGTTTGAGTAAGGCCTAGACTATAAATGGCAAGGAGATCATTTGGCAAATGTACCGATTTAAGAATTGAATATCTTAAGAAGAGAAAGATCTGGCACACTGGTGATTGGTTATGGTGCATTGCTGAATCTAAATCAAGGAGGAACTTGAACGCTACAAGATGGATAAGTTCTATTGATGGGTCAAATCTCAAAGCTTGAACAATAGTATCTTTGTGTGATTATGATCTATTGTATTTGATGCATGAATTGATCTATGAATTTGAAAATCTGGGTATAATTAATACTTGAATGGGAAATCTATCTTTCATAGATCTGTACATAGGTTCAGCGCAACGAAGGCACGTGTACACGCAGGTTCTGTAAGTCACAGAAGCATATACGCTAGTTGGAAGTGATACAACTACATATGTACGTAGGTTTCATTATAGTGAAGTAGCGTATGCTTTAGCTGCTTCTGTTTATTACTGTAGTGTTCTGGGTTCAGAATTTTTGTCTGGTTACTGTTACTGATTTCTAATTACAACATTTTGAGAAGTGTTTTATATTGGGTTGTACAAAGGAGATTGATTGTTGCAGATATACTTGATGATTAATTGATGTAATTCATGGATCCAGTCTGAAAATTTATGAAACGTGGTCCCTGAAAAAAAGATAAGGTTGAAGCCTTCTGCAGGTAGTAGCCTGCGTACTAGTACCACTACTAGTACAAGAGCTAATGAGGGTTGCATCTCCCTTCCAGGAGAAGCTGGAGAACGAGAGAGGGTTGTAACCCTCTGCAGGTTGTAGCTTGCGTACTCGTAAAGGACTGCACCAGTATAGATTCATTGTAAAAAGAAGTTTCTAATTGAAAGAAGATAGTGACATATTGCAGCAGGTGCTTTTCACCCACATTGGGTTTCCACCTTATATATTGTTCTCTTGTGTGTGACTGTTTGCACTATTTTTCTGTTCCTAGTTGATGTCTATATGGTTCTGACTCACTGATTTAAGACAAACACATGAAGAATAATTAAATTACAAGTCTGTGAGTTATACGCTAGTTTCCTTAACTGAAGTTGCATATATACGATGGTTTCTCTAACTAAAGTAGCATATACAAATCTGTGAAAGAATTGAAAAGAATTATCTTGATAATACTGATTCACCCCCCCCCCTTAGTATTATTTCCAACACAAATATATGAAGTTGGTGCTTCTGGTAGGTCGATTAGGTGTTTTCAAAAGGAAGGTGTTGGTGCTTCTTGCTAAGTGGGTGCTAGAAAATAATCAAATGGAGTTGGTTCTTCCTATGAGTGGTGTCTCAAAAAAATATTGATGTAATAGAGTAGGCATTCTTATTTTTACATCAATAACAAAACAAGCTTTGGTGGTTTTTCTCCTGGAAGGGTTTCCACGTTAAACCTCTGTGTCTCATGTGTTTGTTGCTCATGATGTATGCTTGTATTGGTTGATATGGATGTTGTTATGGTTTGTCAATGGTTTCCCTCAGATAATGGATGCCAGATTTGAATGAGTAAAGATAAATTGGCATAAAAGTTAAAATTAGCCTTAATGTTGATTCACCCCCCTCTCAGTATTAACATTGTTTTCAACAATTGGTGTTAGAGCCAAGTTCCTTCAGGAAATATTAATTGCTCGAAGGTAGATCAAAGGGGAAAAATGACTAATCAAACTTGTCTTACATCATAAGGAGTTCCATTTTTAAATGGAGCAGAGTATGTACTCTAGAAGGTTAGAATTGAAGCCTATTTAATGACTTTTAATTGATGATTGGTGCTTCTTATTGAATGGAGAAAAGAGTGAGCAGAATGAAGAAGCCAAGGAAATCATCATGAATGGGTTGTCTAAACCATATGTTGAGGAAGTAAGAAACTACGAGACAATAAAGGAAATTATAAATAAATTGAAATTTCTTTATGGAGAAGATTACAAGGTGGCTCGAGAGAAGGCCAAAGAACCTTGTTTCTCAACTAGTGAACCAGAACATGTAGTTGATGGTGAAGAAGAAGACTTGGATGGGAGATCATGCGAATCATAATGTAATTTTTTGATTTGTGATAAATGTAAAGAAATAGGTTACTCGTGAATCACTTGAGGATAGAGATAGCCATGCATCTCATAGTAGTAATGAAGATAGACCTACTTTAGTAGAAATAGAAAATGAGGGATATTCTGAAGAAGAAGAGAGTATATCTCGGAAAGAGAATAGGGGTATCACTGGAAGTGATGAAGATGGAATACTCCTCAGACCTGTGGAAGATTATATGGACATAGAAGTGGATTTAGATCTTTTTGTTGGCTCATCCAACACCCCTGATAGTGAAGAAACAGATCTAGATGAAATGATCTATTTGAGGAAGAAGTTGATCTCTTCTATAAAATAGATCAAGGAGATATCAAAAGAAAATCTCAAGTAAAAGGAGAAATTGCACGAGTATGATCTTGAGAATGAGAAGTTGAGAAAAACAATAGTTGATCTAAAAGCTCAACAAGAAGAGGCTAGAAAATTGAATGGGAGGTTATCCATTCAACTAAGTAATGGAGAAGTTTACTATGAGAGACTACAAAATGAAGTAGTCTCATTGAGACATGAACTAGAAAGGGAAAGTGAAGAGTTGTCTCAATATCAGAAACTTGAGGAGAGAAAAAAGGCTTTGAATGGGATGCTTATTAAACAGGGATCCCCTCTCATTAAAAGCTAGTATGGGTTTCAAAGAAAATCCAGGCTCTAAGATTGCCAAGGCAGAAAGTTGAATTTCCCAGGTAAAGGAAGTTCGAGGTTTTAACAAAAAAAAAGGAAAAGAAGTTGTTGAACTTTAGCAGCATAAAGGAAAGCATCAATAGTAGGAGAAGAAAAGAAAACAACAATATGCTAAGAATCAACAACAAAGAGTGAAGCAGAAGAGAGCCAAGAAACAATAGGGAACAATGCAAGGCAGTAGCAGAATCTTCCATTGAAGGCACATGAAGAACCAACAGAGGTCCTTTCCCTACTAAGGAAAATGCCTTCAAAGAAAAGGTAGTGTTAACTATCAGAAGCCTTTTCATGGTTATTGTTTCTCTTGCAATAATTTTTGGCATAAGGCAAACTGTAGATGGCATGGAAGAAAACGAAATGCATTGGGTAGTAGCAACCTAAGAATGCATAAAGAGGCTAGGAGAAGACATGTTGACAATAATAAAAGGCTTGAAAAGAGTGTTTTAAAGAATAATAACTCCTTTCCCCATTCTTAATCCAAATCAAATGCTACAACTGTGGAAACTTTGGGCATGAGGCAACACACTATAGATATGGGGAGAAAAAGCATGTTTCTCAGCATATGCATGAAAATATAATAGCTTGGGATTTGAAGACAAGAAGATACAATGGAGTAAAGGAATACAATTTTGTCTTCAGTGCTTAGTATCAAAAGAGAAAGATGAAAATAGGAGGAAGAAATCAGAAGAAAACCAGGAAGAATGATCCTCTTACTCTTGTATTAGATCCCTTTGTAAGGAAAAAAGGAAGCAAGAAGAATTGGGTTAAGAAAGAGGATTTGAAGGATACCTTTCCTCTATCCATGTGCAACCAAGAGAAATCCAAACATGGGAAAAGAAGAATATGAAAATTAATTCTCCTGTTAGGAATCAACCATTGAAGGTTTGGAAGAAGAAGGAAGATGATCTGTCCAGGGGAAGTAGATACTTCGTTTCTCTTCTGTAAAGGAAGAGAATGGCCTTAAGGGAGGTCGAATAAGTCTGATGCAGGAAGCTATAAAGAATAAACAAAGATGTTCATTTGATTGTTTAAGATATGATTGTGTCCCTGTTACAAATCGATTTGGGCACTTCAATCCCATCATCCAGATCAGTGTTTTAGGGCTCATCAAACCCTAATTTCAGTTGTTTCATGCCCTAAACAAGTCACCCCTATGCCTCCTTCACAAACAATTTCATGACTTGAAGACATCCTAAAATATCCTCTAGAGGGACTAGCACAGGTAAGCCCTTATGAAGGTGTTCTGCAGAGCAGTTAAGGCCACTTCCAGGGTGCTATGCAGAGCACTTAGGCTTCCTTTCACTTGTGCTAGGCAAGAATGAGCAAAATTCACATAGGGTTTGGGGAATATTCTTATATTTTGGAGTCATATAGAAGTTTCCCTCACTTATCAACTCCTATGAGCTCGAAAATGGATGAGGAATGAGTTAAGGTGCATCCTATCCTCTCATCCATTCCTCCATGGAACTAATTCTAAGTATGGAAGGTCATTCAATGCCACCATTAATGACAAAACCTCCTTCATCTTCCTATAGATTGACCACTCATCTAAGTGATCAGGGGCTGGATTATGTTGAATTGTAAGGAGATAATGCTGCTATGAGATTTGGCTTTGAAGCAAGTATTGTGATGCTACAAGTTTGTCATGCTTTTGATGTGATGTGGATGGGATCCAAGCTGGAGGAATGGCTTTGAATCAGACATCAATGGTTGTAGTTCCTTCTTCTATCTAATAAAGTGTTTGAACCTTTTTCCCACATGTTTGTATTGTTTTATAATGCTTATGTGTGTGAATTGTATTTGATTCCTTTCACTTATATTCAATAGATCGTATGCTTTTATCGGTTTTTGTCTTCTGTTGTGTTTATAGGGTACTTCTCAAGCGGATTAAGTATGGGAAGGAGCAACGTAATTGATACAAGGGAGATGAGAGGAAAGAAGAACTACAGGTAGGCCTTCTATCTTCTCATATTATCTATTACTTATAGGAAAAGTCTAAAACACCTTATAGATGCAACTACTCATCTAGGGAATTAGTATTTATCTGTAGATGTTGAATTCTCAAAAAAATATTGGCGACCATAATGGGGAAGAATCCTCTTTCCTAGTAGCTTATCCACCTCCTAAGACATCCTTGTAGACCTTATTTGTGTTCATAGATTGTAATTCCATTGAAACATTGGTCAAAACTGTGTCAAATTGCCTCTTGAAATGGCTTACTGTCACCAGCGCAGGCTTGTGAGGGACACAGTGTGCTGCAGAGCACCCCTGGCTTAGGGACAGTGCTCTGAAGTGTACTGTCTCCCACTCTGGGTTGTGCTGGTCCTCCTAGGATCAGCTTCCCACATTTGGAAAGAGTTTTTGCCAACTTTTCTTTGTTTTATTTTTTGCTTGTTGATCAATGAATGTTATGTCTCAGAAAATGAGTTTTTATCTCCTGTTCTAGCCCAACTTTGATTGGATTGATTAATGTTTTTTCATTTTTTCTTTGTCATTATCAACCAATAGTAAAAGTTAGGATATAATTGATTAATCTTCATTCGAAAGAAAGTGTCGTAAATTCTTCTCTTCCTTTGAATTAGAACTATTGTAAAAGTCTTCATTCTTATGAAAGATTGATTGATTGTATGTGCATATTTCCTTTTGTTCATATTCACATTAAGGAAATCGAAAAGAAATACATGCATGTTGCATTGAAAATGTTTGTGTGTGTTCATAGGAATAGTGTAGGGAAATTACATTAGATGTGCTCTTTGCTCTTTGATCGAAAGAAATCTGATTGCTCTATCCCTACTAGCTAAGGATTTTCATTGTTAAATTAAATTGAAAGAATGCTTATCATATTAGTTTCATTTTAGGAATTGGAAACGTACATCACATGGTGAACCTTGAAAGGAAAATTCTAAAGAAGATCAACTTAAAATTTATCTAAATTTACCTATTGCAGCATCATCACCTAACAAAAAACATTTAGTGGTTCTAGGCTAGAGACGTGTTCTAGCATCGTAAAACAAAGCAGTGTCGCTATCTTGTCTGCAATACATCCTGAGTGTGATAACTCATTCCATGTATGTCAATATATCATAGCTCATCCACATACCTTCAGGTATGTAGGGCGGTGTTACAGTACTTAAAGTATATGGGAATGCTCTCACTGTGCGGTTTTGCATCAGACAACGCTTATACATACTGGGCCTCCACGTACCTTTGGGTATATATGTGAGGACAACTCTAGGTTGCTATCCATCCTTAAGTAACCGAGTCGTCCGCCTTGTAAACTGTGATACACTGAACACAGCATTTGGGGAGATTGCCCGCCCATACTTCCTGGTTCGCCAGGAGGTATTCTGCAATTCATAGTTTCTTGGGAAACCTTTTGCCTAGATTGTCCCTCTTTTGTTTTGTTATGCTAATTTGATTAAAATAAAATTAATTGACTGTGGATAACATCCGTCAGGATCACTCCTTAGTTGATCTTAGGTTGAAAAATATGGCAACAAATCCAAATTCCATCGATCAAGGAATTCCTTTTGATGGGAATCCTAGTCCTTTTCCTCCTTTCGGAAATATTGGTGCTCCTTATATGGCTACGTTGTCCCTTCCGGGATTTACCATAGGCTTATCAATATGGTTTTTTTCAACCTCCTTGGTTCAAAATGTCATGATTTCTCTGCAATCGAGTACACCTCCAACTGGATAAAATCAACCTCCAGTTGATCCTAAAGTTGACCCTTTGCCTTCTTCCTCGGTTGTTTCTTCCTCCCCTTCTTCCTCTTCGCCTGGTGAAAGTAATGGTACTAGTAACCAGGTGGCTAGGAAGAATAAGAAAGAGAAGAATAAGAAGAAGAAGAAAATTTAGCAGACGGGCAACCAAGTAACCATTGCTTTGAATGCAACAGCTGATGAGAAACTATTCATCAAGCCTCACAAAGTTCGATATCCATGCAAAATTTGTGTGGGAGACCATCTTCTTCGAAATTGTCCTGATATTCCTCAGATCTTAGAAGAATTTCTTCTCATTCACATCATCCTGTGTCATCAACTTCTGGAGATCATGTTGGTGACACACCATCAACTAGTGGTAGTAAAGTTCATGGAAAAAAGGGTAAAGTTAAGTTTCCCTGTAGGCTATGTGAAGGGAATCACCCTACTCACCTTTGTCCCTATCTGGATGAAGCCAAAAAAGTGTTGGATAACTGTCCTGCTTCACCACAGCAACTTCCATCTGTTTACAAGAAACTCTCCCTAAATCCTTCACTAGTTGATTAATTAAATAACCAAAATCAACCGACAGACAAACCCACTCTCTCTAAAACTGAATCTTATGAGTCTATACCTGACCCAAATCAAGAGGTCGAGGAAACAATTGACCCAATTTCACCTTCAGTTATTCGTACCTTTCCTGAAGAGAGTTAATATGATACCACTCAAGTTCTTTTTGTTTCTTCAGATTCCAATGAGCTTGGGAGAAATCCTCTTGTTCCTTTAAGATAGGAGGAAAATCCTCCCACTCTCATAACTCAAGGGGTTAATTCTCCCGTTTCTATGGTACCCTCTCCAAGCAGTCTAGTTTTAGTTGGAATCGATTAGCAGGATTCCGTCTTCCTTCTTATGTGCCTTTCCAGATCATAGTATAGGTTTGTAATATGATTGTATCTGTCACTATTATAGATGAAGGTGCAATTGTGAGTATCTTTTCCTCAGTTTCTTGGCAAGCACTTGGTTCGCCGCTGCTTGTGCCCGTTACCCAGAATCTGTTGGGTTTTAACAGAGGAACCAGTCAATCATTAGTGATCCTCCCTCAGCTACCTATTACTTTGGGAGGAAAAATCATTTATCTAAATGTGATGGTAGTCCCATTCCCTTTAGATTACAATTTACTTCTTGGGTGCGACTATGTTTATGACATGGGAGCTATTGTTTCCACACTCTTTCGAGTGACATGTTTCTCGCATGAAGGCAGAATTGTCACTGTTGACCAGCTTTCATTTCCCGGTCCAAATATGGCTTCCAGTCAACCATATTCCCTAAGTGGTCCTTTTGCAAAAATGGTATCATCCTCGCCATAGGTTAATTATGTGGCAACCCATTCCATACCTACATCAACTGATAATCAATTCAGTAATGTTGTACATTACGTACTGGAAGCATTGGAACCAACCTTGTTAAAAATGAAATAGGTCCACGAGAACAGTTTCTGGTCTTGTGTCAACCTCGTTAAAAAATGAAACCAAGGATATGAGGATAGTTCTTTTACTGTGTCAACCTCGTTAAAAAATGAAACAGGTCCATGAGGATATTTCCTGGTCTTGTGTCAACCTCGTTAAAACATGAAACAAGGAGTAGAAGGATAGTTCCTTGTCTTGTGTCAACCTCGTTAAAAAATGAAACAAGGAATATGAGCAAAGTTCCTTGTCTTGTTTCAAGCTCATTAAAAAAATGAAACAAGGACCCCTGGAGAAAAGTTCCAATTCGAGTCTTTGATTAGATCTTGTAAAATCTCAGTCGAGTCTTTCACCTGATCTCGTAAATGAACTTTCATTCCATCCACCTGATAGCCATGAGTAGTGTACTTAGGTGAATGTAATGAAGCTTGGGGGGCATGCACCTAGTGGTAAAGTTAAGTATCCCTATAGTTTATGTGAAGGGAATCACCCCATTCACCTTTGTCCCTATATGGACGAAGCCAAAAAGGTGTTGGATAACCATCGTACTTCAACGCAACAACTTCCATCCGGTTACAGGAGACTCTCCCTTTCATCATGTTGGGGGCATGTAAACCAATCTCAGGTATAGTTCTCCATTTTAAGCTTGTGTAAAAATGAAACTGAATCCAACCATAGTTCTTTGTTTTAAGCTTGTGTAAAAATAAAACTAAATCCAAGCATAGTTTTTCATTTCAAGCTTGTGTAAACATGAAATTGAATCCAAGCATAGTTCCTTATGGTTCAAGCTTGTGTAAAAATGAACCCATTTCCATTTTTAACCCTCTTGATTACCATTCTATCAACCTCTTTCATCAGATGAGCCTTGGTTATTTTCATCCCATCACCACCATCCCTTTGGCTTATCATACGCTTTCACTTAGTTGTTTTACCTTTTTTTTTTAGGAACAGTTGCAATAAGTGATCTTATTAGCCAGCCTCTTCATATAAGTCAACATGTTTTGATAAGTTCCAACATCACTGGAACCATTTGTTGTCCCAGACACCACTTGTTCCTCAAAGTGGAGTTCTCTTTAAGCTCTTTTAAAACTCTCTAAACATGAAAAGATTGTCAAGCGCTTGTCCTTTCCAGCTTGTTAACAGATTGGAAACGACATCTCTCTTGTATTATTTTATGTTTTTTAAGGCTTGAGAGATTAATTTACGAAAAAGAAGTCGTGGAGTTTTCTTTTTGTCCCTTTTCAAACTCTCTAAACATGAAAAGGACCGAGTTATATTTGTTGTTAAACTCGTTAAAAACATCAAATAGCGACAAACTTGTGAATCTAGACAAGACCAATTTTCACCTTCGCTAGACTCGTTAAAACATAAAATAGCAATGGATTCACCTGAAGGGTGAAATTATACAACAAGCATATGTTATCCTCCTCAAGCTTGATAAAAATAAAGAGGTACTAGTCAGCAATCACTGGGGAAAACAACTTTATGGTAGTAGGTCGCTCTTGAACATGACACTTTCACTTCATCTCCGTGACTATTTGGGTTGGGTTATCTACTTGATGATTATCATACTCATGGTCTATCACACCATCAATCACATTTGTTTTGGGTCAATGCTACCAATTCATTCAGACTATTTGGTTTGGGTTATTTTCTTGATGGTTATCATACCTATGGTCTCTCACACCATCCATTACTTTGGTTTTGGGTCAATACTACCAATTCATTCAACGTCACTGATATGTTAAAGAGAAGTCATTCAGTGCAATACCATAAACCTTCATTTTCATGACCGTCATTCCTGAACCTTGTAACGTCAGTCAAATTCCATCTCTAAAATCACTACACTCATTTCGTGTCATTGATGTGGGATACATCAAGGCCCTCTTGCGACAAGTCACTTCTTGTTGACATCATAGCATATTATCCAAAAAGTTGACTTAGAAACACCCATTCAATACCTTGAGGCTTGTATACATTAATGGCAGGTTTCTCGCTTCCGACGATAGGCATACATCAATGGCCTTCGACTGAAAGACTTTGTATGGTGTTCGACATCAAATCATCCATTCACACCATGCAAAATGTACTATAGTACCTTGAGGATCATTATCATTATCGGTGATTTCTCTCACATATGTTAACAACTTAAATCATTGGCTGGTAATCAGATGGTGTCTTCCCATGTTCGACTTCAGATCACATATTCACATGGTTAGGCTTGTACTTGAGTGAACAGTTGAATACCCCAGATCTAGTTTCATCCATCTGGACTGCGATTTCAAGAGTACTAAACTATATGTACAATGGCTTTACATTTATGGTCATTCCGATCATGGGTCTATATCTGTAGACGACTATTTATGTACATGCAATGAAAGTTTATAAGCTAAGCATCAGTATGCCTTCACTCAGAAATTCATGTAAAATCAAATATCATGATATATGTATTGTAATTGATGCAGGTCACCTTCCACTTTGATACCTCCTCATCACATCGTAAAGCATTTCATTCGACATTGGCATTTTTCTGACTTCATGCTTTAGGGGGCAGTTGTTACAGATCCATTTTGGCACATCAATCCCATCATCCAAATCAGTGTTCTAGGGCTCATCAAACTCTAATTTCAGTTGCTTCATTCCTTAAACAAGTCACCCATTTGAATGCCTCCTTCCTAGACAGTTTCATGACTTGAAGACATCCGAAAATAGCCTCTAGAGGGACCAGCACAGGTAAGCCCTTATGAAGGTGCACTGCAAAGCAGTTAAGTCCATTGCCAGGGTGCTCTGCAAAGCACTTAGGCTTCCTTTCACTTGTTCTAGACAAGAATCAGCTAAATTCACATAGGGTTTGGAGAATATTCTTATCTTTTGGGGTCATCTAGAAGTTTCCCTTACTTATCAACTCCTATGAGCTCGAAAATGGATGACGAATGAGTTAAGGTGCATCCTATCCTCTCATCCCTTCTTCCATGGAACTAATTCTAAGTATGGAAGGCCATTCAATGCCACCATTAATGAAAAAACCTCCTTCGTCTTCCTATAGATTGACCACTCATCTAAGTTATCAGGGGCTGGATTATGTTGAATTGTAAGGAGATAATGCTGTTATGAGATTTGGCTTTGAAGCAAGTATTTTGATGCTACAAGTTTGTCATGCTTTTGATGTGATGTGGATAGGATCCAAGCTGGAGGAATGGCTTTGAATCAGACACCAATGTTTGTAATTCATTCTTCTATCTAATAAAGTGTTTGAACCTTTTCCCCACATGTTTTTATTGTTTTATAATGCTTATTTGTGTGAATTGTATCTGCTTCCTTTCACTTATATTCAATAGATCGTGTGCTTTGATAGATTTTTGTCTTCTGTTGTGTTTATAGGGTACTTCTCAAGCCGATTAAGTATGGGAAGGAGCGACAAAATCAATACAAGGGAGACGAGAGGAAAGCAAAACTACAGGTAGGCCTTCTATCTTCTCATCTTATCTATTGCTTATAGGAAAAGTCTAAAACACTTTAAACTGTTGTTATAGATACAACTACTTATCTAGGGAATTAGTATCTATCCGTAGATGTTAAATTCTCCAAAATAGTCCCCTTGTTGATTACAGGAATAGATTGGTTTATCTTCAATCATATCAACATTGTGAGAAATAGGAAAGAGCATCCAAGTTTTAGGGGGAGTACACAACATCTTATGTTGTGGGAAGAAAAAGATGAGCTGCAACAGAAGTGTGGAATGACAAAAGGTCCACAACCAAGTCGGGTCCACAATATTTTTCCTCACACAAATGCAAAGTAGCGGATGTAAGAGATCAAAGAGAATTGGCTCAAGGGGAGCTTCTTTATTAAGTAGTAGCAGGCAACAATTGTCAGCCTCAAGAAGAAATATTGCACATGAAATGGAAGGTTTACATCTTGGGTGAAATACCCTTATTTAATTTAAGTTGTGAACTTGATTTTTCTTAGCAGTCTTGTGTTCATGAAACACAATAGGTACAAGATTTGAATGCCCCTTAACTTTCAATGGTATCACTGTGTCAATTGGTGGTATCGGTTCATATGGAGCAGCCTTTTGTGCATATTGGAATTTATTTCTGAAAGGAAATATTAGAGTTTTCTTTGTACAATATCCAATTTGTATCATATTTTTTGGTACAATTGGTATTATTTAAGAAACAATCCATATTTGGAGTAGCTTGATATTAGGGGGAGAAAAATTGGTTAATGTAGATGCTCAGGAGAAGTGAACATAAAGGATGAAGAAACAAAAGTAGTGAACAACAAGATCAATACATCCCCAATGTTTGGTATTTGTAACAACAACAATACCATGAGAAATTTTAATTGGTACAAAAGATGCATTGGCAGAAACAATACTTTGCCAACAACCATTAGGTGTCAAGAACTAGAGGTTTATTAAAAGGAGGAAGTATTTGTTCAAGGGGAGAATATAACATAGATCCAGTTTATAGAGAAACAACAACTATTAGCCCATGAAGTGAATTTTGTTGAGCAAAATGCACATCAACAACTAGACCCTCGGTCATTGACAATCATTGATTGCATGGGGGAGGAAAGGAAACTTGTAGCCCTTTGCCATTGATGTCAAAGGGGGAGAGAATTATTGGAAAATTTGTGATGGCCCAATAAGATGAAATAAAGCCATTGGTGGCTCATGCAAGGAGATGTGTGGAAGTAGCATGAGGATTTTCTGTCAATGTGGAGAAGTGAAGTGGTGTTGCCACCAATGCCAAAGGGGGAGATTGTTGGATTATTGGCATTGCCTGGATGGCTAGTGGCAATAAGTGTGTTGGCCTTGACGTCAACACCCATGCTAGGAGATGTGTTGGGAAGTTGGTATTTCTTGATAGTTAACAAGTATGTTGGTATTAATGTCAACCATATTAGCATTGACATATGTGATAGCATGTTTGTTCTGGGGGAAGTCCCATGGTTGCTGTAGTCTCTGGTAGAGAACCATCACAATAGTAGGGCTATTGTAAAATCCATAAAAATATGACTGTGTTGGTCGGGATCTCCAAGATTCCAGGCACAAGAAGAAGAGTCAAGGTCCAAAGAATCGAAGAGATTTTGCAACCATGTTTCAGGTACAAAATGGGCTCAAGGACAACATCATAGCTTCTCCACTACAAAGTGATTTGAAAAGGTTTCCAATGGTATGTGGAAATCCATAAATAGATCTCTGGATCAAAATATATTGATAGCAGAAGTAAGGATCTTGAAGTCCTTAGGAGCAAATTGAATTTTGAAACATTCGAACCAATGAAACAAACCAAATACCGGGACCCTGAATTTCAAAATTTTGGAGGGTTAGAGTCTCGGGACATCAGAAGGTTAGAATATTGGAATCGAGCCGAATATCATATCCCCGAATTTCAGAACCTCAAAACCTCGTAAATTCTTATTAATGAATTATTTTAAAAGTGCCGAGGGTTGTAGGGAACATGGATTTAAAAATGAAATTGTTTGCAAATAAAGGATTGAGGGACCCTTTATCTCCCCCCTAATAGGAGACATGTAAGTAGTTGATTGGCCCTCAGGAGATGACCATGGAAAATGACATCAACATGAAATGGATATATGAAGGAAACATGGCAGTTAGATTCAACATTATTGAATGACCTAATGGGGAAAATCCTGGTGACATGTGTCACCACTAAGGAGATGCCACCTGGGGTTGATGAGAAGAGCATGATGTCACCTTGGAAGTATATTTCAAAGGTAGGAGATTTCATAGCTCTTCTATAATTGCATTTTGAGAAAATTCTGATACCAAGGAGATTTCTATGTTGTTGGCATTTGGTCATGGAGCCTAGAGAACCAAGGGCATAGAGAAAGAACACAAGGAGATATTCCCCTAACATGATCCTGAAGGTCTTAACACCTAATTTCTATGGAGACACCACGTGGGGTTAATGACACAAGCATGATGTCACCCTGGAAGTATATTTTGGAGGTAGGAGATTCCGTAACTCCTCTATAATTGCATTTTGAGAATGCTATGATACTAGGGAGCTTCCAATGTTGTTGGTGTTTGGTCATGGAGCCCAAAGAAACAAGGGCGTAGAGAAATAATGCAATGAAATAGGCCCTAGAAAGGATCCTGAAGGATTAGAACCTAAGTTCTATGCAATTAGTCACAACACCCAGTCCTATGGTGGAAAAAAAATAAGAGGAAAAGCAAAATGGGCTAAAGACCAGGCTCAAAATCTCATGATATCGTAATATCCTGGAACATAGTCACCTTAATAAGGTTACAAGATATGGGGCTTCGAGATTGAAACATAGAGGTGTATGGAGGATGAATGAGTCGGTAGCTAAGAGTAAATGCGCAGAAGAGTTGGTCGCTGGAATAAGTAACGACTGTCAAGATCACTGAGTTAAGGGTGACGAGGACCATGATTTTCAGAGATGAGTGTTGGGCTTGTCTTGAATTGAAATAAGCTACCTCCAATCTCTCGTGCATGCTTCATTGAATCAAATGAAGAAAAAATAGGAGCACGGTTTGATAGGATAAAATAATGGAGTCTTTCATGAACTGAGACAAGACATCCCTGATCTTGCTTGCATGCTACGAGGAATTGAATGATGATCAAAGCCTCAGGTGGACATTCCTTGAATTAATTGTAATGTAGCCACAATTGGTGAGTGAACAAAGCCCATTATTTAATTTAACGGTGCAATGGCATACTTCAAGCAATTAGATGCAACAATAGGATGGAGAATCCATGCAAAGGTACACTCTAATAGTGTGAATGGCAGAGTGATGACTGATAGAGACAACATCGATCACTATGTTTCAGTGAAACAAAGCAAAGGATTGCAATTGAAAAATGTGGGGGAGAGAAACATTTTTCTAGTGAGTTGTGTGGAGAGATGTGCGTGAGTGTGTTGCTGAGGAGAGGCCAAGTGTACCTTCACTATAGAAAGAGGTTGTGCATGCCTATGTTGGAAAGAAAATGGGTTGAATGGGTCAGTGCTACTGTGTGAGCCTATGGAATAGAAGAGGGCCAAGAGAAGAGTATATTCTATGGAGTGTGAGTTGTGTGTAGAATTTTGAGTGTGTGTGTGTGCAGCTAAGAAGAGGCCATGTGTGCCTAAGCAGAAACATAAGGCCAAGAGTAGAGATCCCATGTAAGTATGTTGTTGCAGAGTGGGCAAAGTGCAAGAGTGTTTCGTATTAGTGTAGACTCTCAAGCAAAACAATGGGTTGTTGCAGAGTGTGTAGAGGACAGAGTGATGCATGGGCCAAAAGGCTATTGTGGAGAACAAAAAGTTGAAAATAGGAAGAAAGGATGCTAATTACAACGAGCAGTAAGTTTTTGTTTTGAGTGTGGGTTGGATCTTGAATATAGGAATTTGGTGCTTCCATCTCTAGTGGGTGTCTGAGAAGGCTTGGGGGTTGGTGCCTACTTCTAGTTGGTGCTTTCATAAATCCAAGGAGCTACAAGTTGGTGCTTGCAACAAATCCATGAAGTTGGTGCTTCAGATGGTGATTTTGGTAGGCTGATCAAGTGTCTGCAAAATGATAGAGTTGGTGCTTCCTATGAGTGGTGGCTCACAAACATATTGATGTAATACATTAGGTTCTCTTAGTTTTACATCAATAAAAGAAACATGCTTTGGTGGTTTTTCTCCCGAAAGGGTTTCCACGTTAAACCTTTGTGTCTCTGTGTTTGCTTCTCATGATGTGTATGCTTGTATTGGTTGATATGGCTACTGTTGTGGTTTTTTAATGGTTTACATCATATAATGGATGCTAGATTTGAATGAGTAAAGATAAATTGGCATCAAAGTTAAAATTAGCCTTAATACCAATTCACCCCCTCTTAGTATTAACATTGCTTCCAACAACTAGACCTCACACAATTTGGGATAGGGGACCCATATGGAGCATGGTCTTGGTCACCATTAGAGTGATCTTAATGATATGCCTTCGCTGAAATAAACAACATAGTAGATCATACACATAAATTTGAGGTTAGAAAGTGAGTAAGCTTTGTGAGACACCAATTGTAATGCATAAAAGGAAATTCCAAGGAAGGGAAAGAAAGAGTGAGTGCTTAGTAGAAGAGTAATAAGTACCATCCTAAAAGAGATACACAAGAGAAAGGAAGGACTCATTAGTCAACTTGTAAAATAGTTCATAAGATAACAATGATCATGAAAGAAAATAACAACACACATTCATCAAGAAATATACTAAGTCTAATGAAATAACTCATTTTCTTTAGCATGTATGAAATCACATATACTGGAAACATGAAAAGAATAGTCTTTTAACATCCATGATACACGCATGAAGATGCAATGGATTTGAGAGCTTCTACTGATTAAGTGAAAGTTCCAAATACACAATTACAATGATGAAACACTAGCCCCAATAGTGGAACATGAATTTACCACTTGCTTCCCCAAAGAATGATCTTCACTCCTATGCTAAACTATAGAAGCCAAGGTTAGATCTCCAAAAATACAAGCCCTCTGCTTAAGTTATGAGGGTTTATTTATAACAAGTGAGGTGACCTTTCACCTCCCTTTGTGACCCTTGGGCTCCCTTATGACTCTTGAGCTTTCATTTGTCATTTAGATTCTCTTTAACCTTTGAGCTACCTAATGACTCTTCATATTCCCTATGTGGCTCTTGCACTTACACTTTACATTTTTCATTATTTTCAAAATACAAAATTACAATAAGACAAAATGTGGCTATTAGCCATATGATAAAATAATACATCATGCATAAACTTATGGAAATGGTAACTCAACAATAGTAGCATGGAACTCTATAGTAAGTTATTGGTGCCAACCTTTGTACTCTGCTACTATGTGCTCAACCTTCACTAGTACATCTAGATTTTATTTGATTTTACCCTCCATTGCATTCAAATATATGGTGTTGGAGTCTATCTGAATGTTGCTCAGTAACATAATTAACTTCACATGCTTATTTTATGGCTCGATCACATACTGTCGAATAGGTTATTTGGTCACCTTGAGCTCATCTTGTGTGGTCACCTGTTTGATGCTATTGAAGAAATATGCTATCTCTTGCTTGATAATTCTCCTTCTCTTTACTTATGTAAATGTGCCAACAGATAGTATATTGTGCACCTTGACCAAATATTGCAATCCATTATATAGTTGCAAATATATTCTTATGGTTTTGGTGAAAGAAGTATGGATATGCTCATAGATCTATAAAAATACCCTTATTTCTGTTCTATCTACTTCAACATCTTGTTTTCTCTTTCAAACAAACACTGTAGGTGTATTAATATATTTGGTGCCTTAGTCCTGGATCACATTTATGACTATTTAAGTTGTGTTTAGGAGCTTCACCATCATTTATGATCCTTTATGCACTTCATACAAGAGCACCACTGCCTCATGAACAAAAAACATCTCATAATATATTTTCTTCATAGTGTCTTCCAAATTCTTGATCTCTTCAAGTATTTTTGCTTTGAAATCATTTCTACTAGCACTAGTGGAAGAAAACCTCTTGTTTTCAGACATGAGATGTTCAATATGTTTCTTTGTTAAAGCCAATTCCTTTAATCAAGAAAGGAATTGGATACAATCACATGGCTTCAAATTCAAAATGTAAAGACAAGAACCAACTTAAGGTTTTTAAGAAAACTAAATCAAATCACTCATCATAAAATAAATCACCCATATCAGAGTCAAGATTAGTCCCTAGGAATAAAAATTGGTTTCACAGATATTGTTTCTCTTGTAGCTCATTTGGGAATAAGGTCATGGATTGCAGCTCAAGCACATGCAATGAAATCAAAAGGTTGGATAAGTTCCAAAAGTTCGAGCACGTGATTAGAAATTGCAAGCAAATTTGGAGGAAGATAGAACATTAGTCACAAACATAGGGAATACTATCCCTACTGCAATCCATTTCTCTTAAAAATAAATATACTTCTAACAGTGACTACAGAAGTGAATGTGAGGTACATAACCTCATAAGCAATAGGTGATGATTATCAAGTCCACAAGATCATTGGTGTATGATGTTAGTGGGAGATATGCATGTGTATCTCAATTCCATATGTTGTTCTTTTGGTGATATATATATTAATAACATTGCATGAAGTAAAAGTGAACAAGAACTAACATGAAATGTTCAAGGGGCATTGTGGATATAAAGAATCAACAATTTATTTTCTATACATGGATTGTATGAGAGATAGGCGCGTGTATATGTGGTTTTTGATCTAGACAGTCACGTATGCTTCTCAGTAATGAAGAAGAAGTGGCGTAAATTTAGAGGGAGATTCTCATATGCTTCCATCAATTCATTATTGGTATTTTGTTTCTAGCATTGATTTGTTGCAGACTATTAATGATGCCCATATTCTACTTAGGAATGATGTTGATTCATGTTAAGTGTTGTTGAAAATTCTTACATTGATGCTGAAATGGTTCTTTGGTGCATTTGTTGATTGATGAGATGGATATGATTATATTTGATGATGAAAAGTTGGAAAAGGGGGATCCTCTTCTATGCTTCAAATGGTTCATTGTTGGAATTATGGTTTCTTGAGCACTCCTTGTTGCATGATGGTATTTATGATGAGTTCATGATTTACTCACAGTTTATTGGAATATTTCATTCATGAGAAGATATATATGATGATGTCATTATGTCATGAGGTTATCAATAATGCATGGATTGCATGTGGTGAATTTATGGATGATATTTTTTGCTTCAGTTGCATCTAGTAAAGTTGTTATTGATGCAAATATATGTTACCTATGGTGTTGTGGTTCAAGAGATTGATATTGATGCTTAATGATCATTGATTTTCCTATATATGGAGAGAGTGTGCTAGCCTTGATGATAAGACATCAAGGGGATGAGTTGTTGAAAGAGCTTTATTGCACAATCTTATGCTATATTTGCTTGGTGATTATTGGAAGCATTGCATATTTTATCACACATTGATGATATTGGAGAGATTGATGCTACATTATCTTATCTTACATTGCTTCTTGATGAGGATGGCCATGTCACTGTCAGATGATTATGTTGCAGATCCCTATATGGTGCATGATGTTTGTTGATGACTATCATAGTCTTGCTACTTCATTGTTGAGATTATTGTTTATGGTTATAAATGTCATATATGTCTCTTGATGTAAAGGTCATGCAAATACCCATGTTGTAATCATTGTAAAATTCATTCATGTATATACTATTGGGATCAAGTCATGCTACGTATGAAATCCCATTATTTTGGGACATTGATGTAAAATGTGGGTCAAATATGTAAACCCGATATGTTAGGTGATTAATGTAATCATGGGAGCATAGAGTCATTGGTCATAGGAAAAGTCGTATTTGTTTAGCCATGAATTTTAATCCTTGTACTTTATTGCATATCTTCAGAAGGTCCAACATATTCTCATGGGGAGCATGGTCAGTATGTAGATTTCATGATTCATATTCAGGAGATCAGACTTACAACGATGAGCACTACAAGGGAAGTACTTCATTCAGTCTGGTTTAACCCTTTGCCCTTGATCATGTCAAAAGGGGATAGAAGACTTGGTGTTTGGAGAGAAGACTTGGTGTTTGCAAGTGTTTACAGGTGGTGTATAAACACCAAAGTGGTTGCCATCAAGTCCAAAGGGAGAGATTTTTGGAATTATGGTTAATGTGTTTTCCCTTATGGAAACTTTCTTGATAAAGATGTACTTGATTTCAAGAAAGTGATAATATTATTATGGAACACAAGCAATAACATGTACAAATGTTACAAATGATATGGATAATTAAATGCCAGTTTAGTGGCAGATTGATGACAAAAATGAAGTTTGAGAAGGTATATGCAGTTCCTGTGAATAAGGGTCGCATACATACAAAAGTCTTGAGTAAAAGTCTCATACATAATCCGAACCATGGAAATTTGGATAATAGGGTTCATTACCATGGTAATTTCCCTAGTAATTGAGGTGACAACATTTATTTGCTTCCTAAGTACCTGATAATGATGGATGTATGATTATAGTAATGTTGTGATCTAAATGATTTTTTAGAAGTTTGTAGTTTTGACAGTAAAGGTTGTCGAATGTGAGCTGTGTTTGCAGCGAAGGTATGCTTTAGTAATTTAGGATTTGTACGCTAGTTTTCTTATAAATAGTCACATACATATGTAGATATGTTTCTATTGAGTCACATATATATTCTAAGATATGTTTTTTTGTATGTTGAGACCTGTATGTAGGTGTTGCACATGATAAGTGTGTATATACATGTTTTCTTAATAACAGTCGTGTATACATGTGAGTTTCATAAATGCCAATAGTGTACAAAATTATGAATATGAAATTGAAAAGTTAAAGTGAATTAAAAACATTGATTCAACCCACACCACGCCCCCCACCAGCCCCCCCCATCAATATTTTTCCTATCATACACATATACACTAAGAGTGCAATTTTGGAAATGATGTTTCATCACCAATCTAGTTTTGTTAAAGAAAAATGGGTATGAATGCAACAATGTAGTTTGAGAAAGGAAATGGTAGAGTGCAAATCTAGCTTGTTACTGCATGTGGGAGACAAAGGGACTTAAAAATTCTAGGCTTGCAAGGAGGTGTCACCATATCAAGGAGTGGTTTTGGACATACTAGACAAATACTCAACTAAAAGAGATTTGGATTCAATAGTACATTGATCGGAGGGACCAAGTAGATGAGGCAAGATGGATGAATGTTGAGGTGGATCATCCTGGGGTGATCCAATGTGATATGAGACTCTAGAATTTCTTCCTGTGGGTGGAGAATAGAGGTAATAGAGTCAAAATTATTTGTTCAAAAACGTAGTGAAATGAAACTTGAATCAATGTGAGGGGAATGAGAAACATAGTTCACATATGCATTGTCTACAATGGTAGACTAAAAACTAGTGGATAAAGGATCCACCAATGTTGAGACTGAAGTAATATGAGGCATATAAGGGATGTTGTGATGTATGCAATAAAAAAATAATGATTTTATAATGGATTCAATCCCATGGAAGTTGAGAGGTAAAGTATTTTCATGGTATTATCATATGTTTTCACATAATGAGGGCCAATATTGATTCTAGGTTAAGTAGGCCCTTACCTTTTTATAGGAGTTGAACCAAGGTTCACAATTAGAGGAGTTGAGGCCCCACTAAAATCATATTGAAATTCTTGCTTGACAAAAAGTGTATTGCAAAAGTGTATAAGTTTAGGGAAATAATGAGATTAACGATTGTAAGTCTTGTACAAAGTGTAAAGGCGTTTTTTGTGTAAATATTTGTTTCACTTGAATGATTCAGGGAGGGTAACATTAACCATGAGGATGGATAGGTCAGGTTCCAAATCATCCAATTTTAGAATTCCTTTGATTTTGGGAGGAACATGACAATTATTGATAACATGGAAATAGGGATCACACAAAGAACATGGAGGTGCCTTAGGTGCACTGGTTTGGGTGGCCACAAATACGATTTTCCTGTTTGTGCCTATATTTCCCCCTCTTACCACCTACTTTCCTTGTAGGAGTGGACTTGGGTTGGGGTTGCATAGGAACTAAAGGAGTGTGATAGGAAGTAACAATAGACCTAACTAGTGTCAAGGCTAAGTATGGCATTTTATGAGAGGGTGGGGTTGGGTTGGAGAATCGAACTAATAAAGTAGAATCCCAAAATTTAAGTTGGGAAAGTTCAACATCGACATGACTAGTGTACTAGCTACTCTTGAAGGTGGGAATAAGAAAGGTTTCTGACAAAAAGGGTAGTGACTAGGGTGAACATCCCCAATCCCACTTGTTGAAGTTGGGGGTGCAAATTTCTAAGTAGCTAGGTATGAGTAGGAGGCTCCAATATTTTAGGATGCTTGGTATCTAGACAACTGACACACTTGGTATGAACTTGGTGTATCAAATATACGCAGTGAGCCACAATAATCCCCAAGCAATAAATAAACTTTATAGACCTTTGGGTTAATATTTGATAAAGAAGGGACGACCTAGTTCACAAACATGGAGGAAATGGCATTCTTAGGATTAAGTTCAATCTGATGATCATAGTAGGTGAGTTGCTCTAGTGTAGTAATCTTCCCATTATGAGGGAATCTCATGGTGTGGTATATTAATGAGAAATCAACCTTCATGGCATATATGAAGCTACAACACATTAGAAGGGTATAGTCTAAGGAAGCATTAATAGCCTCAAAATCTAATAGGACTTGTTTTCTATGAACCTCGACATGACAATTGTAGCATAACCCTTTAGGTTGTGAGGGGAAACTATCATATGCACATAAGTTGATTGTAGATGGAATGATATCAAGAGATGCATCATTTTGCCAAAATTGGGAAGACATCATACACATGGATGCACATTCTTCAACAATGCCACATTGAATAATGACATTATTAACCGAAACTAGCATTTGGAAAGCCATAGATGGGGGTTGACATGGATATTCAACTTTGTTGATGTCAAAGGAAGTCATTTGATCATTTGGGGGATTCACAAAACCAAAAATAGAGAGTGGATCCTTCCCTGAGGAAGGAAATTTCTAAAGGAATTCTAAAGCTAACATGGCCCTATGGGATTAGGCAAAGTCATCTACTATTCTATAGATATTTGTAGGCCATGCATGGGAATTGGGTGCATTTCATCTTAATGGAACCTTGTTGGTATTTGGTTGAATTTCAATTGATGGTTGAGGCATATGTAAAATTCTATTTGTTAACGATAGAGTCTTTGAGGATGGGATTTGTTTCATCTCTAGTGGAGGACTTCATTGATGCAACCAAGTGGTAAGATTAACATTGCTTAACTCCAACATCAAGATTTGATAGATTATATTCCAAGGTTGACGGGGTACTAGACCTATAGTAGAAGATTCACCTTAATTGGTGGCCACATACCCTTGATTAGGAAATGAGTTCCTAAGTACAAAAGGTTGTGAAGGTGGGGGTTGAGTAGGAGATGAAGGTGGTTGGGTGCCACATTTGGCATTCTCCATTTCTTCCCATGCAAAACACATTTCTGGAAGGAGGGGATACTCATGGGTATAATGAACATATGTACCACAATTAGTGCAAGGTTTATTAATATAAATAGCCTTGTTTTGTTTAGCATGGTTGGTTTTTTATTGGCTTGTGGTATTAGAGTTTCCCCCATTATTGGTATTCGGTTGTTGGCCATAGTTCTTTGGATTCTCCTAGCTCTAGGAATTTTATTTTCCATTCCCCATATTATTTTTCTTCAAAACAGAGGGATTATTCAAATTTTTTTCATACACTTTACCGTATTAGGGTGGTGCATTTTGAGCCATGGGACCTTTAGGTACTGATGGAAGAGGGGTTGGGACACTTAACTGTAGAAAAGGGTAGTAAAAGTTTGACATCACACTTTGGTAGATGAGATTAGTACAAGTGTTCCTATGCACATGCTAATGCAGATGGGTATAGTTGTAAGAAGTATTAGTGCCCCCTTGGGAGGTGTTCAAATAAGGATCTAGAGGGAAATAGGTATAGGAGGTACTAGTTCCCCCATGTGACTAGCCATATCTTGTTGGTTCATGTGGAATTGGGTGAGGTTGATGGTATGAGATGGATCTAATCATTCCATTAGTTGCATGGGATGCCTTAGGTGTTAATGTATCACCTAGGTGAGAGATTGGAGAATTGAGGATGATGATGTATATGTATCCTAATTGATCCAAATTTATGAAGGGAAGGAAATGAAATACATATTTGTAAAAAAATCACCTAGATCCATATAGATTGACTTCCATTAATAAATGGAATGTGCTAAAACTATAACTTTTTGGAATGAAGCAAACTCACTCAAATTGTGGTAGCTTATCTCTAAGAAAAGAAGTGACAATTACGTGCATTTACTTGAGCACATTACAATTAGACTGAAAGGCCCTTTTTAGCATAAATCAATAATGAGGAAACCATAAACATCCAAAATCCTAACCATAGGAGATGAAACACCAAAAGGTTGGTGACCCCTATGGGATTAGTTGGTATGTCAACTTTCCGAGGTCATAACTTTTGCATGCAATCTCTGTTTAACATGCTCAATAGCCAATTGGAAAGATATACTCAAGAATTACATATTCTGACTAGGCCCATGCTAAAGATACAAAAAATTCATTTAGGGCCTCATAATGACCCCAAAACTTCAAGACCTGAAATATTATTAAGAACTGCCAAGATGGAGAATTGTGCTTTGAACCAATGGAATAGGTGGGCGGCCATCAATATCCACCTAGAGAAATCCTCCCCCATTAGGAAGAAATGGTATCCATTGCATTGAGTGCCCCCACCATATGGGAAAACTTCTATTGAACTTGGCCTTAGGTGAGCCACTTTCCTTGGTGAAAGATATGCCCTACTCTAACAAATTGATAAAGTTATATCCTTTATTGGAGAGTGCCCTTAACCCACGTATCCATGATTTGATTAATGGTTTCCCATTCCATGCAGTTGAATTTGAGATTTTTTAGTGTCAACTTCTTTATTATTTCTGATGTGTCCAATCATGGTGGAAAGTATGGTCAAAGGAGGTCCACATTGAACACTAGGTGAAAGCCAAGGAAGGGGGGAATACTTAGCTCAAAATAATTGTCACCCACAACCTTAGTGATTGTGTAATGCTTGTAGTGAGGTAGATGAAGCTTTCGATGGGGTCTGGTAAGGTGCTCTTTCTACAAATGAAACCAAACCCTGTCTCACACTTGAAATATGTGGTACTCAATGTCGATCATGGAGCTTCTTATACTTAGTATTGGCTTTTTGTAAAATATCATGGACCTATGGACTAAAAATGTTGAATCTTTTCAATGGATTTGGTGGCTTTGTCAGCCTTAGAGTGAGCATGGGAAGATTATTCTTGTGTGGACACAAGGGGTAGTGCTTGAATCAATAATACCCCATGATTGAAATCCCAGGCCCACTTGAAAACAATTGTGGTTGGTAGAGATATGGATGGTTTTGTTGAAGTTGTGTTTAACATAGGGATACTTCTATCCCATGTGCATGGATGCTTGGATTTGTACATGCACAAGATAAGCATGATCATCTTGTTGAAAACCTCTATATAGCCATCAATTTTGGGGTGGAAGGCAGTGGATTTGGTGAGCTTGATGTCAAAAATTGACTAAAGGTTTGACCAAAATGTTTTGAGGAACCTACCATCCCAATATGATACGATTCTCTATGGTATCCCAAAATGTACCCACACCCATTCAAAGACGATCCTGGGAGTGGCCTCTCCTGTGATATTCTTTTTGTAGTTTGTCAGAATGACCACTTAGAAAATCAATCAACAACCATGAAGACAATCATTTCCATGATTAGTTGAAGGAATAATAGACATGTATCCCATCAAGATATACTCTTGGGGTCTATCAAGAGTAGGCAAAGGGGTGTATAGGCCTCTCTTCTTAATAGATGGTTTAGCAATAGTTTAGGAAGTGCAAGACATTATATACTTGCTGACATCATGTCAAATTTTCATCTAATAGTAATAATTTTCTGTGCCAAACTGTCTTTCCATCTGACTATAGGGATCTTCCCAAGTCATCTTTGCATGATTTCTTGAACACAAATATATCCCAAATGGCATAAAAATTCATCATGAGCATGAAATTCAGTGACAACAATGCCTATGCTTAGCATGTGGTAGGCGGTAGAAAAGTTGGGATTGCTCTTATAGAGTTGGGGCCACTTGGAGGCCTCCTATCCACATGAGTGAAGCATTGTGGATAATGTTGCAACTAGAGGTTGAATGGGGAAATCAACAACACAATTGGTGCTCCCTATCTTATATTTGATATTGAGAAGAAATTGTTGCAAGTATGTGGACCAATTTTAATGACATATGTTCAGTAATTTTCCTTATGTTTGCATGAACTGTAGAGGCCTATGATCATAGTGGATGATTGTATCCTTCCAAAGAATGTGATTCTTCCATTGAAGGAAGACTTGTAAAATGGAATTGTTGGGAATCATGATTTCTGTTAGACCAAAACCCATAGGCATCAGTCAATGATCACATATCCAGAGATAAGGATCCATAAAAGGCAGTTAGTCCATGTCGTGAAACACATAGGGAGAGTTGGTTTATCCAATGTCCAACAATATCCCGCCTAACACGAGTTGGGTGTGTATCGAACTTGTGACTTACACTCTGATACCACTTGTTGGGAATCATGATTGTCATTATACCAAAACAAGTAGGTGTTAGTCAACGATCGCATCACCAGAGATAAGGATCCATGAGAGGCGGTTAGTCCATGTCGCAAAACACACGGGGAGAATTTTTTTATCCAATGTCCAACATGAATACACATTTCATTTTCATAAATGGGTACTTATGGAAGACATCTGATAATGTCTCACTTAGGTAGACCATTGTATGACTGCATTGAGTGAGAACTATGCTGACAACATAGTCTAAAGCATTTTTCTCAATCTCAATTGTTTTTTCAAATTTGGTAAGGAGAGTGGGGTTAAGCAAAAGAAATGCTCTATATCATTAAAAGCTTTAGGATATGACTTTCCTCACATAAATTTTTCTTTTCCACCACCCTTGGTCACTTGGCTAAAGTCCCATGCAATATGGGAGAATCTCAACACCAACCCATGATAGAAGCTGGAAAGGACTAAGAAAATATAAATCTAAATTAGTGTGGTCAGGGTTGGCTAGTCACAAATTACCTAAATCTTGGTTGAGCCCACATGCACACCATGTTCATAACCAATGTATCCTAGGTATTTGATTTTGTTCATGATAAAGGAGCATTTTTCCAAGTTAGCATGTCACTTTTGCTATCATTGAGTATGAAGGACCTACTGAATATGTTACAAACATTCTTCCCAAGTCCTTCTGAAGATGAGGATATCATTTAGATATACCACCACAAAGTAATTGGAGAAAGGCTGCAAGGTATCAATCATAAACCTCATCAAAGTTGTTGGGGAATTCTTTTAACTAAAGGGAATGACCAACTAATCAAAAATACCTTCTTTGGAGTTGAAAGCAATCTTCCATTTATGAGTTTATTCTATTATGACCTGATCATAGCCAAACTTCATATTAATCTTACTGAAGTACTTGGACCCCTTGATCTGGTTAAGAAGGACATAAATTTTGGGAATTAGGCATCGATTCATGACTGTGATTTTTTTTATGACCATGTAATCAATGCAAATTCATCAGGTCCCATATTTCTTCTACAAGAGTATAATTGGGCTTCCATAGGGTGAGGATCTCAATCAAATGTTCCCTTTTTGGAGAAGCTCTTAGCTATGTCACTTGATTTCCTCATTTTATAGAAGAGAGTGGTGATAGATTTACCAATTTGGTATAGGTACACTAACAGTCAGATAGATTGAATATGTGGAGAAGCCTTGTGTGGAGGACATGGATGTGGCAACAACCTTCTGTTCTCTTTGAGAGAAAATAAAAAAGAATAAAAACTCCCCTGTTCAGGAGATGACCTTCTTACATTTGTTAGTGGAGATCAAATAAATGATGGTAGGTGGAGCTACCTTTCGTATCCTACATAGTTTTTTCCAAAAGTACTAATAAAACTACGAGGTTTAGACTCATATACAACATGATTCTCCGACAAGTATGATTGGATTAAAATAACATCACAAAATTCATGGGGGAAATATTGCATAATACCTCATCCTTGAAGGGCTTGATGCTATAGAGAAAGAAACACTATTGGATTTTGTAGAGATCTCACTCTTGGAAGAGCCATCAAATGGTATATGGTTATGGGTGTGGTGCTGTTGGTAGGTCCAAACACTTAACAACCTCTGCTAAGATGAGTTTATTTTAATTTACACTATTGACAATGAAGTACAATGTAGCACCTTTCACGAACATATATGAGTGAAAAAGGTCCTCTCCTTCCTCCAATTCTTCAAGTTCAGTTCTCTAGACCTTGGTGGTAGCAATGGTGGAATTGGGTTCTGCATCAATTATTTACTTCCCCTTGTCTAGATCCAATTTTGACTTGGAACCTACATCTGGTTCTAAGGCCTTCGATCAACCGCCATTGAATACATTGAGTGACATTCATCAATTTTATGCCAAGGGATCTTATGGAACTCGGATCATTTTCAAGTGTCTTTCATTGTCTTCCCATTAGCTTTCTTTATTTGTGGCTTATATAGGCTATCCTAGGGTGGCCTATCCTAGATTTATCCTTGGTTCTACATGTTTGGGCTTCCTTTGCTTTACTTCTTCTCTGAGGAATTCATAGATCCAAACTCTCAACTCTTCTATTCAAGTTTCTACTTAGTTTTGACAACATATTGGTACGCCACACCTAGTGAGGAGATGTCTAGAAACTCCATTTCTATATGGATTTATCTGTGCAAACTGCTATAGTACTTGCGTTTTAGATGTCGCTTGGATTCTTTGATATCCAACATGTTGCACAAGTTATGGAAGATATTTGTGAAATATGGCATAGTTTTATCCCTCTCTTGCCATAGTGTGATCATTATCATGTATTGGTCATCATATCTTCCAACTAGGTAATGTTGTTCCTTAATAACATCCATGAAATATCCCTAAGTGGGTACAACCACAAAAATTATGGATTCCTCCATGGCCTTTTTCTCACAGTAAGGCTCCCAAAAATCCTTAAAATGTGGGACAACCTTATGAAGCACCATGGTAATATTTTCTCTATTGGAAAAATGGTGGACATAAAATACCCTTCTAGCAAATTTAACCATTTGTCTAGAGGATTTGCATCTATCTTACCTTCAAATACAGGAATACCAGAACCAACTTGTATCTTGAAAGGGGAGACTCCTCCAAAGTGGTTTCTTAATGAAGATTTCTCAATTGTTGGCAACCATCAAAGGATCTTGGAAAATTATCCATCATCTCGTTCCTTTGTCATGTGAGGGCTTCCTCAAGCAGCAATTTAATAGGATATCCTACTCCCTATTACATGGAATTTTCATCTACGGATAAACACATTTTCACTAGGTGGGTGACTACACCTAGAACAATAGAAAAAAAAGTAGTTTAACCTTTTCTTATAGAATATAGATGAGATGGAGGAACTTACTTGTAGTCTTTTACTTCCTAGATCTCTTTTGAATTGCTCTCGTCGCTCCCACTTGAACTAAATCCGCTCAAAAGGTACCTGCATCAAGAGAAACAGAAACAAGAAATGATCAAAGCATACATGATCTATCTACTATAAAACAATGGAATTGAAGACATTGAAACATATAATCATCACAAATATGAACAATCATATGAGAAAAGGAATAAGCTCTTTATTAATGTAGAAGGAAGAGTATCACCCAATACAGCTCAACCCTATGCCACTCCTCCAACTTCAGTTCCACCCTCGCCACATTAAAAGCACACAACTCCAACAGCATAACATTTCTTAACATAAACTCAATCCTCAAATCAACAGAATTTCCTTACAAACTTCAGATTATAGCCCCCTGATCACTATGATGAGTGTTCAATTTATAGGACATGGAGGTGGTTTTGTCATAAATGAGGGTATTGAATGTATTTCCAATCTTGGAGTTAGTTTCCATGGAGAAAGGAATGAGAGGATAGGAGGTTAATGGATCCTTAGTCTATCCAATTTTGAGCTCATAGGAAGGGATAAGAGATGGGAACCTTCTATATTCATCTAGAATGAAGGAATATTCCCAAAACCCTATGCAAATTTCACTCAATCTCTCCTAGCACAGGCTAAAGAGGGCATAAGTGCACTACAGTGCAGACCACAGTGGGCATGTCTGCTCTACAATGCACTGTCTCAAGGCATAGGCTGCATTTGTATCCCAAGGAGGCTTTTCAAGAGGGCTTCAAGCCATGAAACTTTCATAGAAGGAGGCATTCAATGAGTTGACTTCTCTAGGGCATGTAACAACTGAATTAGGGTTTGATGAGCCCTAAAAGTACTGATCTGAATGTTGGGAGTGATGTGCCCAAATAGACCTGTAACAGTTTCCCCCTAAAACATGAAGTCGAAAATGATAATGTCGAGTGATATGCTTTACGATGTGACAGAGAGGAACTAAAGCGAACGGTGACCTACATTGATTACAATACATAACATCATGATATTTTGGATTTTTTCATGAATTGGTGAGGGAAGGCATACCAATACTTAGCATATAAGTTTTCATTACATGTACATAGATAGTCATCTATAGATATAGACCCATGATGGGATGACCATCAGTGTAAAGTCATCATATAGATGATTTAGTACTTTCCTAAAATTGCAGCCTGAATGGATGAAACTAGATCCAAGGTCTTCTAACTCGTCCAATCATTCACTCAAGTACGAGTCTAACCATGTGAATATGTGATCTGAATTTGAACATGGGAAGACATTGTCTGATTACCAGCCAATGATGTAATTTGTTAACAGACGCAAGAGAGATCATTGATAATGATAATGATTCTCAAGGTACTGCAGTACATTCTACATGGTGTGAATAGATGTTTTGATGTCGAACACCATACAAAGTCTTTCAGTCTAAGGCCAGTGATGTCAACCTATCGCTAAAAGTGAGAAACTTGCCATTGATGTATGCAAGCCCCAAGTTACTGAAATGGTGTTTCTAAGTCAACTTCTTGGATAATGTGCTGATGTCGACAATAAGCGACTCATTGCAGGAGGGCCTTGATGTATCCCACACCAAAGACATGAAACGATTATAATTATTTTGGAGATGGAATGTAGCTGATCACACAAGGTTCAGGAATGGCGGTCATGAAAATGAAGGTTTATGAGTATTGCAAAGGATGAGTTTTACTGAGTGACTTCTCTTGACCATGTCAGCGACACTAAATGAATTGGCAGCATTGACCCAAAACCAAGGCTATGGATGGTGTGATAGACCATAGGTATTGTTGTACCTTAAGAAACCAATTTTCTGGTTGTGGAGAAATTGCGTTTAAGACATTAATGATAACTGTTTGTTGTCACTTATTTGCCACTTTACTGTTTGTTGTATTCTTAAATGAAGGACCTAGAAAACTTAGTCTTTAGCCCTTAATACATATGTGACTGGAAAATCTCAAAATTCCATTTGTTTCTAGATATAAATGATGAATGAAGAAAGCTTGAAGGAGAAGTTTAAGATAATATGTTGCTTAACGCAAAACCTACTATCCATCACTTTGAAGAATTATGAAAATGAGAATTGAATCATAGACAATATGCTGCTTGACACAGAAACTATTATCTATAACTTAGAAAGGAAGATGAAAACTTCAAGTATAGGAGCACTCTTTTAAGGGATTTTAACTTTATCTACATAAGAAAATAAAGACCTACAGCTTCTTTACTATACTTGAAAGAAGAAAACATAAGATGACACATGACAGATAAGTTACAAAGTTATACCCAACAATTCATGGAAACTTTTGATTCTTTCATTAATCAACAACTATATTAGGAATACAGTGGCTTATTCTTCAGGTTCTCCAAAATTCGAACCACCCCCTCTCCTCTGTAAATTTTCCTCCTTTTGTACATTGTGAAACAGTTGTTGATCTCTAAAACTGTCAAACTACTAAAATTGTTTCTCTAACTATCTGAAGTAATAATTATTACAAAATATTACACAGAGGGTAAAGATATCTCAAAGAACATAAAATAACTGAACATGACAATGACTGCTGGCATTTCCGCTCAGTTAATCTGCTTCCAAGTTCCTCTGTATATGCCTTAATAATAATTAATCTGCTTCAATCATAATAAACTATGTTTGACTTGTGCATAACCTGGGCTTACGTATGTATCGGATGCATTTTGATTGGTTAAAACACTAGAAAATACACCCAATTTCCTTCCTCTTAAGATTCGGTTTTAACCTTAATTTTTCCATTTACATAGCGAAATCAACGCAAAACACACAACACAGAACTGAAAGGAATTAACTCTATTTAATAAATCCGTCAGATCTGCATTTTCAGCGCTCCATTGACTTCCCATCACAAATCGCAATTGGCGCTTTCCATTGTTATATCAACCCAATCCTTAATAAACTACGACAAGATGGACATGCCGGAGTTATAAAACATAGCATATAAACTATTGGGTCCAAGATCTTTATCGTTGATTGTAGTCGGCGGGACCATATACATATACAAAGGCACTTTGCGATATGACGGACGCGCTGGAGTTATAAAACATAGTATATACCATATCGAGTCCGGCCATCGCATATCGCAAAGTGTTATGCGATAATCATGGACCTGTCGGGGCTTATAAAACATAATATATATATGCTTCGGGTCCGTCCCATAGCATATTTCAATTTAGAACCAAACGCCTATACATAATGCATTATGCTATATAGTAGACCTACCAAAAATATTAAAATGTAATATATAAAATATCGGATCCACCCATCACAAATTGCAATCGATGAAACCAACACCCATTGCTCTGCGGACCCATCGGGACTTTTAAACACAATGTATATATGTTTTGGGTCTAGACCGCAATCGCAAATCGCAATCGGCACTATCAGCGGAACCAGTCATCAATAACATTGCGGGACCTGCCAAACTTTATAAAATCAATATATATATAATATATATATTATTAAATATATATATATATATATATATATATATTTACTTTTATATTTATATTTATATTTCAAGTCCAGATCAAAACACTTAAACACTTGTTTCTTTTGTGAATCTGAAAATATTACTTTATTCTTTCTGTTTCAATATGCAACTATACACACACAGACACACCATATAAAAATCGTGTCTAGCTCCACAGAACATTATATAGCGATGTGATTTGTTCGTATATAACCTTGGCACACCGAAGCTGATTCTTTTCGATTCTTTCTTTGCCAATTTCAATATAATAATATATATATAATATATATATATATATATATATATATATATAATATATATAATAATTTATGTATGTATGTATGTATGTATGTATGTATCGTGTCTAGCTCCATATAACCATTTATATAGTGATTTGATTTGTTCGTATATCAACCTTGGCTACACCGGGGCTAATTCTTTTACAATTCTTTCTTTTGTGATTTCAATGTATAATAAACAAAATACTTCATTTCCCTTAGACTCTGTGGATGTAAAGAAAATAAGAGATCTTCATTAAGGTTGAACCCCTGCAATGATTTTTAGACCACACATTGTGATAAAAGTGATAAACAAGCTTAAACACAATATAAGCTACAACATCTAGCTCCAAATCGGGATAGTGCTTTTGCCACAGAAGCACTAGGAAGCATAGATTAGTGCCTTATCCATTGGGCATGAAGTCATATATTGCTTTGCCAAGCTTAACTATGTGAAAATTTGTATAATGAACCCACACCAATATCTGTAGTGATAAGATGCTTGTGCTTTGATAGCAAAATATTGGGAATCGTAGATCAATAGCCTTAGTTGGGCATGGAGTCCAAAACTGTGAAAACCCTGAAATTTGACAAACTGCAACCTGACAATCTTGAAGTTTGAAACCTTTGCAAACTAGTTTCCAACTAGGAAAGTCACCTTTATTCATCAACTAATGATTAAACTGAAGAAGTGCAACTGGAAACCAAATGCACAACACCTGAGCTTATTTATGTACAAGTTCCTACATATGTACATGATTGATCTCCATCAGGTGAAGTCAATCTTCCAATGGTACCAGGTTAGCATCTAAGTGCCTGATCTAGAACCATTCTGCTAGTTAATCTTGAAAATACAATTCATGCTGAACAAAAAATAAATTATGCATAAGGGAAGCTCACAACAAAAGTTAGGAATATATCCACAAGGTAGGATGTGTAGACTACTGATAAATTCCTCCAAGTAATCTGCCACAAGATCTTTTAAAGTATAAGAAAAAATATAGTCTAGATTAGCTCCAAAAAAGTCTATGTATGCAGGTTCTTACTCAATTAAACCTTTTGTTGGGATAATATGTTCAACAAAACAATCAGCAACATCTTTAAGAAAATGATCTATGTCACTTTCATGTCTCCACTTTTCATCTCTAAGCTTTGATTGAAATAATTTGTAATTCTAACCTCAGGAAGAAAAAGAAATTTTTTCACATTACTATACAACATATGATCAACTTCAAATAGATTGTTTACCTCTAATCCATGGGCATGTTTACCTCTGATCCATGGGCATCATTATGTTCTTCAATGAAATGATATACAATCTCTTTATCAGCTTTCTTTTTACATAAGATAGCCTCTTTTGCTATGATAGATGGCTCAATATATTGTTGTTCAACAGATTCCACTTGTTGGTTTCTTCCTCTATGTTCAACACCCAATTGATGCACTTGAAGAACTTTGTCTTATTCCCCATTTAAACCATTTTCATTATAGATAGGAGGATCATCAAATCTAACAAAATAAGAAATCTGGGGATTTATTTGCAACTTAATTATTTCATCCTCTTCTCGACCACTGAGGAGAAATTCTTGATGCATGTTTGAATTTTTCTCCATTTGAATACTCTCTTGATTTCCTTTATTCACTTGTTTTGCAGGTTGAAATTCTTGTGGAGTTTCCTTTGGTGAGGAAGTTGAAACTTGTTTCTCACTTTTATTTTCTTGACTTCTTGATCTTTTCCTCAATCTCAAGTCATATTTCTTATGTAGTTCATTCTGCATAAAATCAAAGAATTGTTTCCAATATTCATCAATTTTATTTTCTTCATGAATGGCATATGTTTCATCATATTCATACTCTTCTCCTTTGATACCAAGTTCATCTTCATCTACTGCATATAACGTAGGTCTCTGAGAATTCTTATTTTCTAACTCTAACTTATTCAACCTATCTAACAAAGTTTTAATTACACTACACATATTCTCCAATGTTTGACTTTGAGAGAATTCCATCTTTGCCTTTCCCGTGTCTTGTATAGGCTGTGTCTCTGGTGCTTTTCCTGCAACCACCAAATTTTCTTCTATCTCTAATGCATTTGTTTGGATCTGATTAATCTAGCTATAACCACTCTGGATTCTTGATATATTATCAAAAAAATCATTAGTTTCATCAACAAGATTATCTTGAGCCTTTAAAGTTTCTTTAGCATCATAATATTCACAACAACCTTCAAAAAGAAACTTGTATGGATAATAAGTTCTACAATAAGAATTGAATACTAAATGGAAATCTTTTAAAGATGAAATGCTTGAATGAGGCAGATAACTAAACCAAACCCTAGCTTCTAGGTCCAAAGAAAACAAAAACAACTTTATCTTCACATCTTCATGAATAATGCCCTGTTGATCCATGCATTCATGAAACTCTTGGAGGTGTTGAGCTAGATCTTCATATTCCTTTCTACTAAATTTTGGAAGATACTCATTCCGAACATAAAATGCATGCATATCATGAGGATAGCCGGTGATCCCAGTAAAATAAAATGGATCAAATTTATGGACTAAGAATGCAGGGAGAGCCATTAAAACCCAGAAAAGAAAACTTCAAAATGCAATGGAGTCACCAATTAATGTTGTGAGTGAAAATCATAGGTGTGAATGTACAACCAACTGCGGAAACTTGTCACTCTCAAGGATCAGCTTCAAACTTAATAAACCTATGGAAAAGTGTTCTTATTCAATTATTTTTCTTTTATTCAAAATATACAAACATTTCCTCCTCACTGAACAACCAGAGGAAAATATTGAAAACCCAAGGAAAAATGTTCTTGTCTTCTCTCCCCGGCAGCAACACCAATTAATGTTGTACCTCAAGAAACCAATTTCCTGGCTGTGGAGAAATTCTGCTTAAGACATTAATGATTATTGTTTTTTGTCACTTATTTGTCACTTTATTGTTTGTTGTATTCTTAAATGAAGGACCTGGAAAACTTGGTCTTTAACCCTTGATACATGTGTGACCAGAAAATCTCAGAATGCCATTTGTTGCTAGATATAAATGATGAATGAAGAAAGCTTGAAGGAGATGTTTAGGATAATATGTTGCTTAACGCAAAACCTACTATCCATCACTTAGAAGAATTATGAAAATGAGAACTAAATCATAGACAATATGCTGCTTGACACAAAAACTATTATCTGCGACCCTTGGAGAAGTTAAAGATAATATGCTGCCTTACAAAGAAACTATTATCTATAGCTTAGAAAGGAAGATGAAAAATTCAAGTATAGGAGCGCTCTTTTAAGGGATTTTAACTTTATCTACATAAGAAAATAAATACTTGCAACTTCAGTACTATACTTGAAAGAAGAAAACATAAGATGGCACATGATCGAGAAGTTACAAAATTATACCCAACAATTCGTGGAAACTTCTGATTCTTTCATTAATCAATAGTTATATCAGGAATACAGTGGCTTAGTCTCCAGGTTCTCCAAAATTCGAACCACCTCCCTCTTCTCTGTAAATTTTCCTCTTTTTATACATTGTGAAACAGTCGCTGATCTCTGAAACTGTCAAACTACTAAAATTGTTTCTCTAACTATCTGAAGTAAGAATTACTACAAAATATTACACAGAGGGTAAAGACATCTCAAAGAACATAAAATAACTAAATATGACAATGATTGTTGGCCTTTCGAATCTGTTAATATGTTGCCGAGTTCCTCTGTATATGCCTTAATAATAATTAATCTGCTTTAATCATAATTAACTATGTTTGACTTGTGCATAACCTAGGCTTACGTATGTATCGAATGCATTTTGATTGGCCAAAACACCAGAAAATACACCCAATTGCCTTCCTCTTCAGATTTGGTTTTAACATTAATTTTTATGTTTACATAGTGAAATCTATGCAAAACACGTAAAGCGGAACTGAAAGGAATTAACTATGTTTAATAAATCTATCAGATCTGCCTGTTCAACGCTCCGTTGACTTCCCATCACAAATCACTATCGGCGCTTTCCATTGTTATATCAACCCAATCCTTAATAAACTGTGACAAGAAGAACACGCCAAGTTATAAAACATAGCATATAAACTATCGGGTTAAGGATCTTTATCGTTGATCGTAGTCGACAGGACCATATACATATACAAAGGCGCTTTGCCGATATGACAGACGCGCCGGAGTTATAAAACATAATATATACCATATCGGGTCCATCCATCGCATATTGCAAAGTGTTATGCGATAATCACGGACTCGTCAAGGCTTATAAACATAATATATATATATAAATATATAATATATATATATCTTATATATATATATATATAATAATATTATATATATATATAATATAATATATATATTATGCTTCGGGTCTGGCCCAGTTGCAATATCACAATCGACAGCACCAAATTGCTTGTACATAATTTGTGCTTTCTATAAACCAGCAGACCCACCCAAAAATTTAAACGTAATATATAAAAGACTATCGGATCTTCCTATCACAAAATCAGCAATCAGCGTATCAGTAAACAGATCATCCATAACATTGCAGACCTGCCAAACTTTAAAACGGCAACATATAATATAATATATAATAATTAGTAATATAATATAATATATAATATATATAATATAATATATATATATCTATATATATATATATTTTATATATATATTATATATAATATATATATAGGTCCAGATCTTAAACAATTTAAACATTGTTCTTTCTGCAAATCCAATATATTACTTTGTTTCTTTCTGTTTCAATATGAAGCTATATAACCACATACACACACAGATTATATAATATATATATATAATAATAATAATTATATATATAATATTATATATATTATATATATATATATATATATCGAGTCTAGCTCCATATAACCATTTATATAGTGATTTGATTTGTTCGTGTATCAACCTTGGCTACACTGGGGCTAATTCTTTTGCAATTCTTTCTTTTGCGATTTCAATGTATAATAAGCAAAATACTTCATTTCCCTTAGACTCTACAAATGTAAAGAAAATAAGAGAGCTTCATTAAGGTTGAACGCTTGCAATGATTTTTAGATCACATTGTAATAAAAGTGATAAATAAGCTTAAACACAATATAAGCTACAACACTTATGATAACCATCAAGCAGATAACCCAACCCAAATAGTCACAGAGATGAAGTGAAAGTGTTATGTTCAAGAGCGACTTGCTATAATAAAGTGTTTTATCCCTTTTCCCATTTTCCCCGGTCATTACTGACCAGTACCTCTTTATTTTTTAACAAGCTTGAGGAGGATAACATATGCTTGTAGTATACGTCCACCCTTCGGGTGAATCCATCGCTATGTGATGTTTTAATGAGCCTAATGAAGGTGAAACTCGGTCTTGTCATGATGGACACGTTTGTCGCTATTTGATGTTTTAACGATTTTAACGACAATGAGAACTTGTCATTTTCATGTTTAGAGAGTTGAAAAGGGACAAAAAGAAAACTCCACAAGTCCTTTTTTGTAAGTTTGTCTCTCAAATCCGTAAAAGCGTAAAATAATACAAGGGAGAACCTATTGATGATGTTCAATCAATGTATTCCTTTTTCATAAGTAATCTATCTCAATCTGGAAAAGGGTTAAACTTATACTAAGTAGATGACGTTTCCAATCCGTTAACGAGCTGAAAAGGACAAGCGCTCAACAATATTTTCATATTTTGAGAATCTGAAAAGATCTTAAAGAGGACTCCACTTAGAGGAACGACTGGTGTCTAGGATAGCAACTGGTTTCGATGATGTTGGAACTTCTCAAAACATGTTGATTTATGTGAAGAGGTTGGTTAATAAAACCACTCATTGCAATTTTTCCTCAAAAAGGGTAAAACAACTAAGTGAAAGTGTATGATCGACCAAGCAGATAGTGATAATGGAAGGAGAAAAACCAAGGCTCATCTAACAGAAGAGGCTGATAGAATGGCAATCACAAGGGTTAAAATGGATATGGGTTCATTTTTACACAAGCTTGAACCATAGGGAACTATGCTTGGATTCAATTTCATGTTAACACAAGCTTGAAATGAAAAAATATTCTTGGATTCAGTTTCATTTTTACACAAGATTGAAACGAAAAACTATGCTTGGATTCAATTTCATTTTTACACAAGCTTGAAACGGAAAAATATGCTTGGAATTGGTTTACATGCCCCCAGCATGATGACTCAATTCTAGGTGCATGTCCCCCAAGCTTCATTACAATCACCTACGTAGACTACTTGTGGCTATCAGGTGGATGGAATGAAGTTTCATTTACGAGATCAAGTGAAAGACTCGACTAGGATTTTATGATATCTAATCAAAGAATCAAATTGGAACTTTTGCTTGAGGGGACCTTGTTTCATTTTTTAATGAGATTGACACAAGATAAGGAACTCTGCTCAGATTCCTTGTTTCATTTTTTAATGAAATTGACACAAGACAAGGAACTATGCTCATACCCTTTGTTTCATTTTTTAACGAGGTTGACACAAAACCAGGAACTATCCTGATATTCCTTGTTTCATTTTTTAACGAGCTTGACACAAGACAAGGAACTATGCTCATACCCTTTGTTTCATTTTTAAACGAGCTTGACATAAGACAAGGAACTATGCTCATGGAACCTGTTTCATTTTTTAACAAGGTTGACACCGTAAAAGAACTATCCTCATATTCCTTGTTTCAATTTTTAACAAGCATGACACAAGACAAGGAACTATGCTCATGCCGTTTGTTTCATTTTTAATGAGGTTGACACAAGACCAGGAACTATCCTCATATTTATTGTTTCATTTTTTAACGAGATTGACACAAGACAAGGAACTATGCTCATACCCTTTGTTTATTTTTTTAATGAGGTTGACACAAGACCAGGAACTATCCTCATATTCCTTGTTCATGACCCATAAGAGGTCATGACTTCCAAGAGGTTCTCATTAGATGGGAGAACAATGTTCTGGAAGGGATACGTAGCAAGGAATCCATTAGAGAGATCTGGTTCCAATGCCCCTAGTACATAATGCACAACATCATGAAATTGATTGTCAGTTGATGTAGGCATGGAATGGGTTGCCACATAATTGACTTGTGGCAAGGAAGATACCAGTGGGACAAAAGGACCATTTAGGGAAGATGGTTGACTGGAAGCCATATTTGGACCAGGAAATGAAAGCTAGACAACGGTGACAATTTTGCCTTCATGCAGGAAACACATCACTCGAAAGAGTGTTGAAACAATAGCTCCCATGTCATAAACATAGTCGTGCCTAAGAAGTAAATTGTAATCTAAAGGTCCTGGGACTACCATCACATTGAGATAAACAATTTTTCCTCCCAAAGTAATAGGCAACCGAGGAAAGATCCCTAATGGTTGACTAGTTCCTTTGTTAAAAGCCAACAGATTCTAGGTAACAAGCACAAGTGGTGGAAAACCAAGCGCTTGCCAAGTAGTGGAGGAAATGATACTCACAAATGCACCTTCATCTATAATAGTGCTAGGTACAATCATATTACAAACACGTACTATGATCTGGAAAGGCACATAAGAAGGAAGACGACATTTTGCTAGTCGATTCCAATCTAAGGAAGTGACCAGACTACTTGGAGGGGGTACCGTAAGAATGGGAGAATTACCCCCTTGAGTTACGAGAAAAAAAGGATTTTCCTCCTATCTTGATGGAACAGGAGGTTTGCATCCAAGCTCATAGGAATATGAAAAAATGAAAAGAACCTGAGTGGTATCTTACTCACTCTCTACAAGAAATGTACGATTAAATGAAGGTGAAATCGGGTCAATTGTTTCCTCGACCTATGATTGGTCAGGTATAGACTCATGGGATTCACATTCAAAGAGAGTGGGTTTGATTGATGGTTGATTTGGGTCGTCACTTCATCAACTAGTGAAGGATTAAGGGAGAGTTTCCTGTAACCAAATGGAAGTCGCTACGAAGAAGCAAGATGGTTATCCAACACTTTTTGGGCTTCAACAAGATAGGGACAAAGGTGAATGGGGTGATTCCCTTCGCATAACCTACAAGGAAACTTAACTTTACCCTTCTTTCCATGAAATTTACTACCACTAGTTGATGGTGTGTCACCAACATGATCTCCAGAAATTGATGAGACTGGATGATGTAAACGAGATGAACATTCTTCTAATATTTGAGGAATACCAAAACAATTTCGAAGAAGATGGTCTCCCATACAAAGTTTGCAAGGATATCGAAGTTTGTGAGGCTTATCAGATGGTTTCTCATTAGAAGTTCCATTCGAAGCAATGGTTTCTTGGTTGACCCCCTACTGAATTTGCTTCTTCTTCTTCTTCTTCTTCCCTTTCTTCTTCTTCTTAGCCACCTGGTTACTAGTGTCAATACTTTCACCAGGTGAAGAAGAAGAAGGGGAGGAAGAAACAGCTGAAGAAGAAGGTAAAGGGTCAACTTTAGGATCAATTGGAGGTTGATTTTGTTCAGGTGGAGGAGTACTCGATTGCAGAGAAAGCACGACATTTTGAACCAAGGAGATTGAAAACAACCATACTGGCAAGCTGATGGGTAAATCCCGGAAGGGATAATGTAGCCATATATGGAGCACCAATATTTCCAAAAGGAGGAAAAGGACTAGGATTCCCATCAAAAGGAATTCCTTGACCGGTGGACTTCGGAATTGTTTCCATATGTCTCAACCTAAGATTAACTAAGGAGTGACGGGGAGGATGTTATCCATGAATAATTAATTTTATTTTAACCAAAATAACATAACAAAACAAAAGAGGGATAATATAGGCAAAAGGATTTCCAAGTAACTATGACCTGAAATATACTGCCTCAGTAAAACAAGGACTTAACGTACGTGTAGGCAATCTCCCCAAATGATGTTTTTGGTGTATCATAATATACAAGGTGGCTGACTCGGTTACCTATGGATGGAAGCCAACCAAATGTATTCCTCCCAAATATACCCAAAAGTATGTTGAGGCCCAATCCATGTTATAGTTGTCTAATGCAAAACCGCACAATGAGAGCATTCCTTTATACATTTCCTACTATAACACCACCCTATATACCTCAAGGTACATGGACAAGCTATGATATACTTACATATGTGGGATGAGGTACCACACTCGGAATGTATCGCATACAATTAACGACAACTGCTATGTTTAATGACGTCGGAACATGTCTCTAGCCTAGACCTCTAAATGTTATGCGTTAAGTTACAACGCTCCATTAGGTTAATTGAGATAACTTTTAAGTTGATCTTCTTAAGGATTTGTATTTCAAGGTTCACCACGTGATGTATGTTTACAATTCCTAGAATGAAACTAACATGAGAAACATTCTTTCATTCAATTAACAATGAAAAGCATAGCTAGTAAGGGATAGAGAAATCAGATCTTTGACAAAGAGCAAAGAGCACACCTAATGCAATTTCCCTAGCTATTCATATCAAGCATTCACAAACTACAATATGCACAATGAAAGTTTTAATTTTAAGTCCCTTTAGTGTTTAGATGAACAAAAAGGAACTAGATTCACAAGAAATCAATCAATACTTTTCATAAGAAACGAAGAATTTACGACAGTTTATTTTTCAAAGAAATGAAGATTTTATGACACTTCCTTTTCAGAAAATACTAATTGATATAAACTAACTTTGATAATGATAAATAAATCCCTTAAGAAACACTAAGCAATCAAGGTCAAAGTAGGGCTAGGAGAGAAACTTCAAATTGATTTCAAAACCATAGAGAACATTGATCTTTTAGCAAACAAAAACATAAGCAACTTTGGAAAAATCAAACAAAAGGTGGTTTTTTAGCCTAAGAGGGATCAGTGTAGGCTAGAGTGGGAGAGACTACACTGTCTCTAAGCCAAGGGTGCACTATGGTGCATTGTCCCCTAACCAAGACTGCGCTAGTGCCAGAGAGTCAAATCAAGAGACATCTAAGCACAATTTTTTGACTAAAAACACTTCAAAATGACTAAAATAAGATCAATAAATTCAAGCAAAGTCTACTAGGGTGTAATATGATGAGGGTAACCCACCAAGAAAGGAATTCATTCCCCAGTATGATCACCAATTTTTTACATGGAATTTGCATCTATAGATAAACACATTTTCCCTAGCTAGGTGACTACACCTGGAAAAACAGAAAGAAAGTAGTTTAACCTTTTATTATATAAGATAAATGAGATGGAGGAACTCACTTGTTGTCTTTCGCTTCCTAGATCTCTTTTGAATCGTTCCCGTCGCTCCCACTTGAACTAAATCTGCTCAAAAGGTACCTGCATCAAGAGAAACAGAAACAAGAAACGATCATAACATACATGATCTATCTACTATAAAACCATGGAATTGAAGACATAGAAACATATAAACATCATAGATATGAACAATCATATGAGAAAAGGAATAAGCTCTTTATTAATGTAGAAGGAAGAGTATCACCCCATACAGTTCAATCCTGTGCCACTCCTCTAGCTTCAGTTCAACCCTCACCACATCAAAAGCACACAACTCCAATAGCATAACATTGCTTAACATAAACACAATCCTCAAACCAATAGAATTTCCTTACAAACTTCAGATTCTAGCCCCCTGATCAGTATGATGAGTGCTCAATAGGATCTGTTGGTGGATAAAGATGAATGGATCGTGGTAGATCCAGGTACTAAACCAATGGGAGTGTCTGATGAAGAATGGAAGAAGATGGATAGAAAGGCAAAGAGCACAATACGATTGTGTGTCTCAGATTTAGTATTGCTGAATGTATCAGGGGAAGCTACAATGAAGGCTTTGTGGGACAAGTTAGGGACTTTGTACCAATC
>APFE030200040.1:50133-82847 GCA_000404065.3 Pinus taeda
AACCTGAGGATGAAAGATGGAGACTCGGTGACAGAGCATCTGAATGCATTTAATACTGTGGTAAGTCAATTAGCATCTATTGATATTAAAATTTCAGATGAAGAGAAGTGCATTAGTTTGTTGTGTTCTCTACCAGATTCGTGGGATAGTCTGGTTATTGCAATGGGTAGTAATGCAACTACCTTGTAGTTTGATGAAATAGTTTCATCCTTGTTGACGGAGGAGATGAGATGGAAAAATATGGAGAGACAGAATGGTGATGCCTTGTTTGTATGAGGACGGTCCCAGAACAGAAACAAAAATAAGTCATCGAGTGGGAGATCTACATCTAGAGGGAGATCTAAATCTCCATGAAAACCTGTAAAGGTGGTGTGCTGGAAATGAGGAAAGGAAGGGCACTACAAAAGGGATTGTAAATCTAAAGATCCTGATAAAGGAAAAGGATTGGATGATACTCCTTCTGCAGAGGTGAAAACCACCTCAGATGAAGGCGGGGATGTGTACTTGGCTTCTTCAAGTACACATGTAGATCATGAGGGATGGTTGATTGAGTCAAGTGCATCCTTTCACTTCACTGCCCATAAAGAGTGGTTCTGCGAGTATGAGAAATACAATGGTGGTGATGTCTTCTTAGGGGATGATAGGAAGGCTAGAATCATTGGTCACAGAAAAGTAAAGTTCAAGTTGCAAGGTGGAAGGGTTAGAACACTTCTGGGTATTTTGCATATTCCTGCATTGGCCAGAAATTTATTTTCTGTAAGAAAGCTAGATGATGTAGGTGTAAAAAAAATGTTCAAGAAGGATTCCTACAAAATGGTTCAGGGAGCACTGGTATTGATGCGGTGAGTTCGAATTGGAACTCTGTACAAGCTGCAAGGTAGCACTATTATTAATGGGTGCAACAATTCTGTGGTTCTTGAGAGTGGAGCAGAAAATCTAGTGGTCTCTGGAGAGAAGACCATGTTGTGGCATCAAAGGCTTGGACATATTGGAGAGAAGGGCCTTCGACTACTTCATGGTAAAGGTATGGTAGAAGGTATGAGTAATAGCTCTCTGGATTTTGATTTCTATGAAAATTGTGTATATGGGAAGTAGAATCGAGTGGGTTTCCCCTCTAGTAGTAAGAGGGTGAAACAAATATTAGAACTTGTGCACATTGATGTGTTTGGACCTGTGAAGGTTCCATCACTGGGTAAGTCTATGTACTATGTATCATTTATATATGACTTCTTAAGGAATACATGGATATATTTCCTTAAGAAGAAATCTGAAGCCTTTGACAGGTTTAAAGAATTTAAGTCTCTCGTGGAAAATCAGACAGAGAAGAAGACTAAGGTGTTGAGGATAGATAATGGTGGAGAGTTTTGTAGCAAGGAATTTGAAGAATTCTGTAAGAAGTGTGGTATAGCATGACAGAAGACTACTCCATATACACCTTAGCAAAAGGGAGTTGCAGAAAGAATGAATAAGACGTTGATGGAAAGGGCAAGAAGCATGCTCAGTGGTGTCGGGTTAGGACAGGAATTCTGGGCAGAGGCAATGGATACTGCATGTTACTTGGTCAACAAGTCACCTTCATTAGCGTTGGAGGATAAGACTCCACAAGAGGTATGGACTGGTAAGAAACCCTCTCTTTCACATATGAAGGTATTTGGATGTGATGCATATGTACATGCTCCAAAGGAGAAACAAACCAAGTTGGATAGTAAATATGAAAAGTGCATTTTTATTGGGTATAAGAATGGTTTAAAGGGTTATAAGCTTTGGAACCTAGTCACATGAAAGGTTGTGTACAACTGAGATGTGGTGTTCAAAGAGGTAAAATATGTTATTAAACATGAAGTCCAACCAAAGGAACCTGAGAAGATAGAGTTTGAGCTTAAGGAGGAAGAATCAGACTCTACAACAAAGGAGGAATCAAAAGATGAAGAGCCACAAACTTCGAGTGTGAGAAGATTAGTTTGAGAAAGAAGGCAGCTAGAAAGGTATAGTCCATCTACTTTCTGTTCAAATTTTTCTTTATCTATTACTGATGATGATCCCAGAACTGTGAAGGAAGCAGTGGCTTCAGAGGATGGAAAACTCTGGAAAGAGGCCATGGTTGATGAAATGGCATCTTTGCACAAAAATGAGGCTTGGGATCTAGTGGAGTTTCTGGCTGGAAGGAAATCCATTGGCAGCGAATGGGTTTTCAAGAAGAAGACAAATGCAGAAGGGAAGGTGGAGAAATACAAAGCTTGGTTGGTAGCAAAAGGTTACTCCCAGGTGTCGGGAATTGATTTTGGTGATATTTTTTCTCCTGTTGCTAAGGTAACTTCTATTAGATTACTTTTATCTGTTGCTGCTGCTTTTGATTTTGAGGTAGAACAGATGGATGTGAAGACAACATTTCTTCACGGGGATTTGGAAGAGGAAATCTACATGAAGCAACTGAAGGCTTTGCAGTGAAGGGTAAGAAAGAACTGGTATGCAAGTTAAAGAAGTCTCTGTATGGGTTAAAACAGTCACCAAGGATGTGGTATCAGAAATTTGATACATTTATACGGGGACTTGGCTTAACCAGAAGCAAAGCAGATCATTGTGTGTATTTTAAATTAATTGGTGACCGTGTTATTTATCTGGTCTTGTATGTGGATGATATGTTGTTGGTTGGAAATGACAAAGAAATTATCCAGGATTTGAAGACCCCATTGTCCTCCAAATTCGACATGAAAGATCTTGGTGCTGCAAACTATATTTTGGGCATGGAAATTAAAAGAGATCCAAAGAGGAAACTCTGGTTAAACCAGAGGAAGTATGTCGAGACAATATTGCAGAGGTTTAATATGCAGGATAGTAAACCGGTGAAGGTTCCTATTCTTGTAGGTGTGAGGTTATCTGTTGAACTGTGTCCCAAGACACAAGAAGAGGAAGAGGACATGTCCCATGTTCCATATGCAAGTACAGTTGATATCTTGATGTATGCAATGGTCTGTACTAGACCAAAAATTACACATGTAATGGGAGTATTGAGCAGGTTTATGTCAAAACCAGGGAAGGAGCACTGGACATCAGTGAAGCAGGTTTTTAGGTATTTGTGTGGACTAGTGATTATGGTTTGTGCTACCAAGAAAGATCAAGATTGGATAGAATGTTGGATATTCATGGCTTTGTTGATGCAGACTGGGCTGGAGATCTGGATCAGAGAATATCTACAAGTGGGTATGTGTTTAACCTATTTGGAGGTGCAGTCAGTTGGATGAGTAAGAGACAATCTGTAGTAGCATTATCAACTACATAGGAAGAATACATGGCAGCCACTCATGCAAGCAAGGAAGCAGTTTGGTTGCAAAGATTGTGTTCAAGTATGGGGTTAGTACAAGGAACCATAAGGATAGACTGTGACAGCCAAAGTGCAATTTTCTTGGAAAAGAACCCCGCGTATCATTCAAAGACAAAGCACATTAATGTTCAATATCACTTTGTGAGGGATATGATAGAAGACAAAAAGGTGTTGCTGGTAAAGGTGGACACTTTAAAGAATACTTCAGATGCATTCACAAAATCTGTGAGCTCTGAGAAGTTCTCTTGGTGTAGAGAGACAATGGGTGTTTCAACGCTGGAAAAATGACTAAGCTCTCTTGTGGCCCCCTATGGAAAGAAAACAACAAGTGGGAGAATGTTGGGTTGTGTTATATTCTTTGCACGACTAGCCCACGTAGTTAACCAGGAGGTTAGAGGGGGGTGGAGCACCCCTTCGTTGCGCCGATTGTGTAGCACGGGGGGGTCATAGGGGGTTTGACGTGTACCTGTAAGCCCACTTTATAGGGTCTGGGGCAACGCCCTGGAAAATTTTAGTTTTGGACCCTATGTTAGGTTGGGCGGACCCACTTATGGTTTTGTGCATGATTTTCGCACATGTTTTTTGGAAGCGACAGTTTTCGGTCCATAGTATTAGATGCTTCAGCATGTATAAATATGTATTATAACATTGAAAGGAACATAATGAAAAATCAATCTGGTAGTCCTGGTTTTGGGATCCAGGGGAAATCTCTGTGTATATGTGTTTTATGTGTTATTCTCTCACATTGTTTATTTTCTATGTTTTAGAATTCGTATGCAGGTAATTCTATATGGGGTTAAAACCTACAGTTTTGTCATAAATGAGGGTATTAAATGGCTTTCCAATCTTCGATTTAATTTCCATGGAGCAAGGGATGTGAGGATAGGAGGTTAATGGATCCTTATTCTATCCAATTTCGAGCTCATAGGAGGCGATAAGAGATGGGAACCTTCTAGAGTCATCTAGAATGAAGGAATATGCCTAGAACCTTGTGCAAATTTCGCTCAATCTTGCCCATCGCAAGCTAAAGAGGGCCTAAATGCACTGCAGTGTAGGCCACAGTGGGCCTGCCTGCTCTGCAACGCACTATCTCAAGTCATAGACTATGTTGGTATCCCAAGGAGGATTTTCAGGAGGGCTTCAGGCCATGGAACTTTCATAGAAGGAGAAATTCAATGAGTTGACTTCTCTAGGGCATGTAACAACTGAATTAGGGTTTGATGTGCCCTGAAAGTACTGATCTGAATGTTGGGAGTGATGTGCCCAAATAGACCTCTAACACTCCCTTGTCATTATTTTCTTCCACCATGGGAGGTATTCGAGGTTGGCAAGGAAATTCTTGCAAAAGGCTCAAGTAGTTTGAGTCCCAACTATTTAAAACCATACCTCATTTGGGACATGCATAAAAAAATATAAAGAGAAAACTACTCTAATACCATTGATCGAAATTTACGAATGGAAAGAAATGAAATACATATTTAAAAAAAACATAGAGATACAGTAAAACTTGACATTTATTAGTAAATGGAAGTGTTGAAACTATAAAAAATATGGAATGAAACAAACTCGCTCAAATGGTGGTAGCTTATGTCTGAGAAGAGATGTGATGACTACAGACATTCACTAAAGTGCATTATAATGAGGAAGAAAGACCCTTAAGCAATGAAGAAACCCTAAATATTCAAAAAATTAATCCTAGGAGATGAAACATCAAAATGTTTGTGGCCTTGATGGGGTTAGTTGGTACGTCAACTTCTTAGGGTTGTAACTTTTTCATACTAGTTTGGTTTGGTGTGCTTAGTAGCTCATTGGAAAGGTCTAGCCAAGAAGTACACATTTTGACTAGGCCTAGGCTAGAGCCCATGGCTAAATCCTAAGCCCCTTCCATGTCAAGAAAACATCATTTAGGGCCTGAAAACAACCCTGGAAGTTCAAGATGTGAAAAACTATTAAAAATTTGTCGAGATGGACAATTGTGCTTTGAGCTAGTGGAATTGGTTGGTGTCCACCGATATCCACTTGGAGAAGTCCTCCTGCTAAGTTAATGTGTGAAAGAGCATGACTATTCACATTTTTTATCTATTATTGAGATTGTAATTGACTATATTAGCATTAAATTGAGTTCTATGATTTCTTTTTTGTTGATAGAACTTTTGTGAAATTGGAAGGTATAGTAAAAATTGATGATAAAATCCTAATAAATGTATGTATCTCATCATATTTCTTGAGAAAAAATGCAATTTAACAATCTCACAATAGTGTATTTCTACAAGAAGAAAAAATTATGAAATTATGTGTGCAAGAAGAAAAGCATTCACATTGTTTATTTATTATTTATATTGTAGTTTTGATTATATTGGCGTGAAGTTGAGTTCTATCAATATTTTTGTTGGTAAAACTTTTGTGAATTAAGAAGGTAAAACACCAATAAACGTTAGAAATCCTAATACATATATGTATTTCATAAGGTTGCTAAAAAAAATGCAATTTATAATTGATGTAATGTTTTTGAGATAAATATGGTAGGAAATATGAAAGTGATATGGTCAACTTGAACAATTTCCTATAAGTTAAAACCAATATTGAAACTACTCCAACAAGGTTGAGATTAAACTTGTTATTTTCTTCCATCACTTGAAGAATCTATCACAACTTACATTAATGTTGTTTGTAGCTAATTTCCCGTAAGTTAAATATATAACGATAGTTTGTACTTTCATTTGCATGTTTTCACATTTTTTTACTATTTGCCTAAGTTAAAAATGTAATTGAACTTTTTACTTATACCATTGTAGTTTTCTCAACTTTGGAAAAGCATAACATGTCATGTTTGTAATGTCTATGATGCCCTTACTTAATACAAGGTCTTGCTAACAAATAAGACACGAAATATAAAGTTTGTGTTTTACCATAAAATCATGTTTCACATTTTTTATTCATTAGAAAATAGTCTTGATCTTTGCATAGTTTCAAAATAAGATAAGATAACAATGTAAAGTGAATTTGTCGTTGAGGACAGTGATGCATACAAATGGAAGGATATTAAACATTTACTTAAAACTATATATCTTATCCACTTAAAATTCTAGAAGCATTTTCATGTAAATAATTAAGAATATAATAAATTTATAATTCAATAAAAATGTATAAACAAAATGAAAAGGCTCACAAATGGCATAATAATAAATAATTCAAATAAAATAAATATGACCAACATTAGTTGAAAAAATTGTAGTTGGACAACAACAATGTATTGAGATAGATAAACAAATGCAAAATGATGAATGGACAAGTGGAATTAGGAAACTTTTTTTGTCAATGAACACAATATTTCATCACTATTTCATTAGGAGAAAGAGAGACAACATTTACATTCAGTGGGTCTTTTGAAATTTGTTGTAACACAAAATTAGCCCTTTCAAAATCACATCACAAAATTTTGTGGAGATATAATCCATCATCCATTATCTGAAGTTTTCCATCACCCAAGCAAGCTTTTCCATTTAAAACACATTGATCGATAATCACATAATTACAAACACATTGATCGATAATCACATAATTAATTACATCAAAAGTAAAAGTTTAGTGTTATCACCTCGATTTTCATACTAAATTATTATACATTTCAATGTATCTTCCATCAATCTGACATGCTTAACTCCTCTTTACACATTGGTCAAAGGATATTTTTTTTCAAGAAAAAAAAACGTGTTAGTGTAGAAGTCATACCATTTTGGTGGCTTAGAGGCTCAAAAAAATATAATCTGGCTTGATTATTTATTTCAGTTACATATGCAAAGTATATTATCTATTGTTATATTCCAATTTGATCTTTCAAAAATAAAGAGAGTTCATGTTAATAGCTGAAACTATCGTCTAGTGTTATGTATGAAAAAAATGCCTTTGAAACCACGCTTCCCAAAAAAAGTCTTGCTAAAATAAAATAAAAGAGGGGAAACTGAGAAACATTGTTTGTATTGTTTAGTGCCATGCTTTCCACCCAAGAAAAACTAATGATTCCAACAAATGAAAATAGATAGTTGATAGAGTAACCAAAAAAATATGTTGGTTGTAAAAAATATGTTGACGATATAACATGAAAGATTTGTGTAAGAAGAAGCCATATTGATTAATTATGCCCAGGGGAATAGCTAGTATTAGTTGATTGAGATTTCATTGCTCTTTTTGATTTCCCATTGTCCATGATCCAATGCCAGTCCTCTCTTCGAAAGTTGATTAGTCGTTTTGTTTTGTTCCTTCTAGACATTAATGAAAGATAAGCGAGAAAGATCTTGTTATGTGGATGGCATTTTGATATAGGGATTGGAGGGTGTAATTTTTCAATCTTGATTTACCTTGCCTCCATTTTATAAAGACCAGAAAATCTCCATAAGTATGAAGCTCAGAGATAAGTAGATATGTTGTTAACTACTACAACAATAGTTTGAGAGAAAATAACTCATTTGAGACCTTTCCAATGTTGCAAGAGAAGGAGAAATAATGAGAATTTGTCAAATAAATTAGACCTGCCGAACCTCCTAAAGAAGATTATTGTGATGCCCCGTTGAAAAAAAGACATAATTTGTGATATTCTTATAACTTACCCCTCATCTTTGCTTTTATCATATTAATAGTTTATCTTGACGTCTCAATAATGGACTTCAGTCAAACTTAAAATGCATCTGATCGATATTTCCCTTGGGGTGAAATATACATATATCATAAAATTGGTTAAATATTAAAAATATAATAACTAACTTGAAATTTGTGGTTTTAAACCGGTTTATTTCATATTTGATTCAATAAATAATAGTTTTATTTTAATAACTTAAATTCATATAATCAAAATTATATAGATAATTTTTCCTCTTATTATTCCTGCCCCGGGAAAGTAGATACACATTTGCTTTTCCTTAAACCATGAATTACTTTTTATATGGGAGTAAAAATAAGATTGTAGTGTATAAATTAAACATTGGAAATATATATATTTTCATGTATTTGATTGGTTGTAATATTATTGTGTAATGATTTAGTTTGGATAATTCAATGTATCATAATTCAGTATAATTCTTATGATCATCTAAATTGGTTTCAACATGGCATATGACATTGTAACGATTATCCTACTCGACTTAATTGTATGTTCAAACAACATCAGAAAGAGTTGAGCATTGATCTAGGTGGATATTAGTGGCCACTTGCCTATTCCACTTGGACTGCCACCATTGTTTCTTTCAGTTTCCTTAATTGTAGCACAATTTACTATTTTTGGAAGTTTTTCAGGTTCTGAACTTCCAAAGCTGTTTTAAGGCCCTAAATGACATTTTTTTGGTAAATGGGAAAAACCACTATTTATAATAGGGGTTTGTAGTCGAAATTTTTAGTCCTCAAATATATATTTCTAGCAAGGTATCATGCACGTCAAACAAAGATCATATGCCAAAGTTACAACCCCAGGAAGTTGATGTACGAATTTACCCCAACAGGGCCCGCAAAATTTTGGTGCTTCATCTCCTACGGTTAGGATTTTGGAAGTTTATGGTTTTCCATTATTTCTAAATAATAAATAGGCCTTTGAGCCTCATTCTAACACAGTTCAGAAGGCATGTAGCTGCCATATCTCTTCTCAGGGATAAGCTACCATCGTCTGAACTAGTTTATTTCCATTCTGCATGTAAACGATTTTTAGTACTTTGTTATTAATGAATTGAAGTTTTTTTTCGTTGCATCTCTGTGTTTCTATTTATATTTATATTCCTATTTCATTTCATTCCTTCATAAAATCTGGATTAGTGGTTGTTATACAACAAAATGACCCCCTCATCAGCTCAGAGAGGAAAAACATGATAGCTGAAGCAAAGACCAAGATCACAAGTCTTGTTTCCACACTAACACTGGCTAAACATTGACAACATGCTTTATGAAGCTTCTATGTAAGCCTAAGGGAGCGTTAGTGACCCTACTAACTCTAGTTGTTAGTTCGGGAACATCGTTAGTGGATCCTAATGAGCATCTAGAGGTCAAAGGAGTGAATTGACTCATAAATATCTCTATATTCCCTCCTAAATCTACTCAGAAAAGTAAGGAAACATCTCAAGTTTGACCTATTTGTGGGATTTCTAAATCCTAATGAAGAAGGCAAATGGGAAAGACTTGAAAAGCATGGCAACATCATTGCTTTTACCATAACAAACTCATGGAGGAACTTGGCAACCCTAACTCAATTGCTACATAAGCAAAGCTAGGGATATGGTGATGGAGGTCAGATCATTTGAAAGGATAGCTTACTTGATTGTCGAGCATAGTCTCAAATCTAAGCATAAGAAGATGGTAAGAAGGGAGAGAGAGAGAGAGAGAAGCTGGAGGGGTAAGGGAAGGTTGATGCAATAGATGGTTGTAATCACTCTTCCAACATTAATATAGAACTGCAATTGTACTGTTTACTCTGTGGTGTTGGTACTATCATTCATTTACTTGTTTGTCCAATACCTTTTAGCATGAGTAGCTTATTTATGTGTAACTAGATGTCTTTTATGTATTCATGTATTAGTTATCAAGGTTGTATGTTGTGATTATGCTTGTCTCTTCTATGTGCAGGACTTGATCTGGAGTCAGCTCAAGGGACTTCCACCTAGCTGCATTGCGCTCTCCAGCAAATTTACACAAAGGCTTGAGGTAATCAATTTGTTTTTCTTTGATAGTTATTTATTGTTTATGGACATGCATGTAACTTTGTGGCAGCTGCAGATAATATTATAGTCTACCAAAGGTCCCGGGAAGACCTTTGAGGGTATCTCCATTCTCCATACACCGTGCATTTTATCCTATAGCAAACTTGGCAACTCTGATGGGAACTATACATTTAGTTCCCGGTTCACCAGGACAGTTCTCAGTTTCCTTCTCCTCCTAGACCTCCCCATACTTTTGCATTCCTTTTCTGGCCCATCAAGACCTTGCTGCATTCTTCCCTCATATGTTCAGCCCTGGATTTGATCCCCAAAGCCCTGTTTTGAACCCTTTTCCCACACTAATGCACCTTAGCAAAGCAAACAGAGCTTTATAAAGCTCTGTGTCTGCACAAACAGTGCGTTAGTGGACCAAGTAACTCTTTGTGGCCTCTGCTATAGAGCGTTAGTCACCCAAATCTTTGATAAAAAACTCAATATATTAACTAAAAGACTCTCCAGGTGAGATACCTGGAGAGTGTATAAGCACTCATACACATGCTCTATCTATCCGAAGAACAACCTAGTACATATAGGCTTTCACACAATCACGTGGTTTGAACCACTCCCTAACAAATAGGATCTCAATCCTATCTAAAGCAACAAACACTTAAACATAGGAAAGCTTAACTTTCTCCATTAATGCTAACACTCCCCCTTAATGGAGAAAGAGTTCACTAAAAAACTCAAACGACATACGACGCCTGCTGGTCTTAGTCTCAGCTAGGCTTACAATTAAAACATGAAAAAAAACTTGGTAACATAGGTTTTCATTTTGGTATTTTTACATGTGAGTCCATACTTGTTCATCTTAAGTCAAGGCTTCATCTTCACTTTCCTCGCCATGAGATAGTGATGTATCTTTATCTCATTTCTTCCCTTGTGAAGGAAAGCTTGAATTCTTATTTTCACCCTTCTCAGAATTATGGCAGGTTGGATGGGAGAATTTTCCTTCTCACTATTTCTGGTGTCAATCTTCTGAACATCAGCGATGATGTCTTAATCATTCATTAATGCAACTTCTATGTTGAATTCATAAAGACATGGTGTTTCAAGCCATGCTTCAAGAAACTTCAATTCTTCTTCAAACTTTGTTGCTTTTTCTTGCCTCCCAACTTCTGCACAAAAAACAATGTTAGATTTATAAAGAGGACCACATTTTCTTTTGTCTTCCTGCTTCTTCAGGACAGATTTCATTTCTCCATCTCTCCCTACTTCATCCCTTTCTGCTGACATAGTTATGCCTTCAGCCTCTTCACTCAGTTCCATTGTTGCAGGCATGTTCTGCATTTGATCTGTATGTGAGGATAGGCCTTCCTTCTCACCAAACAGTAATTCATCAATAAGATGTTTTTCAATCATCAAATTGATCCACTCATCATGAGGTATATAAGTCTCATCAAACTTGATTTTTGCATCTGGAAAACTTTCAGGTTCTACAATAATGAATGTGTTTTCATCATCACAACTTTTGGTTACAAACACACATTCATCACCCATCATTGAATCTTTAGTTTCAAAATGAAATATGGGATCATTTTCAAGAGCAATATCTTCATTTTCATTGCCCTCATTCAAACAATATTTCATCATAAAAACTTTGTACTAAGAATCTCTCCATATTCATATATTATGGTGAGTATGATGTTGTCATCTATTGCAAATGTTATAAGACTTAATTTTGATGCATCTCCACTATCATTATTAACATCTTCAACATAATCCAGTAAATTTACCTTCCATAATGCTATTTTCATTTCATTTGTGCATATTTCATAATTCATACCTGAAAAAGACGGTAAGTCAGACATTAACCATTTAATAATCTCACCAAATTCCAACTCTGCATCTTGATCAACTACTAGTCCATCAGCGTCAACTCAAAACACATCACTAAATTTAGCAAAAAAATATTTTTCATTTCTCCTTTGATGCTTTCTCCTTAGTTTTCTACAAGAATCTTTCAGTTTACTTTGAAGACCCATTTTCTCCCCTATCAATTTTGGATCTAGAAATCAATCCACCACGCTCAAATTCTCCACCAACACTTGAATATCTCCACCAGCTCTATGACTCCACAGACAGGCCAAACAATCTCCTCTTCAGGCAAATACACACATAATGAGAGATTTCTTCACATTGCTAGCAGCATCCCACAACTCTCACCAGCCCCACGCAAATCACTTCATAGGTAGTTCCTCAACAACATCCATAGTTTCTTTAGAGCAATCCAGCAAGCATGTAGCTCGATCACCAAGTTACACAGATCTCTGCCAAGCACTCATATCTCCACAGATCTGCACAATCTGGATACACAATGCACGTTGCTTCTCCACGTAGTGAACAAATCAAGTAGCACTTAGATTTCCTTAACTATACACATAGGCTCCTTGACCACGTAGGCTCCTTAACCAACCATGCAGTAAGCTGCAACAGATCTTGCTTCAAGCAGATTCCTTGACCAAGCACACAAATCTCAGTGTATCTCTTTACAAATCGCATCAAGAACCACTCCTTTTTTTTAAAACTAGATTCAATCCTTCAATTTATTTTGCTTTGGTGGAAAGCCAAATATCAAAAATCAGGACCTCCCGCGACAAAGATGTCAGTAGAACTCGGAGATGATCCGCTCTCTAGAGATAACAACATAGGGATTTGCTCTCTAGAGAGAATGTCGTAGGGATCTTCTCTCCTCTTAACAGTTCTCGAACATGCAATAGCAAAGAAGCAATATTAGATTTCAATACAATTGAATAACCCAACAACTGCTATTAATCAATATGATGCACCATTAATGGCATTTGGGCAGCTTCATTGGTGGCAGTTCTAGTCCATACGACAATTTTTCATTGTCTAGCTCTCACACTAGCCTCAACACCATTATTCAACATCAAACACCAACGTGATATTGAACACAATCCTCCGAGAAATCAACATCTTCTTCCTCCCGCGGCCTCTGGGAAAACTAGCTTCAACGACCTTCAATGCAGTATGTGGATCACCCCCTCGTGCTAGATCACAACTTCTTGCTCACTGGACTAAAATTATCCACACCCGATAGATACTCTGCAACCACGAAACAATTTCACCACACCTGTTTAGCCTCCCACGCGAAGGTGATCGACTGCATGTATTTAATTTGGTCGAACTTTGCCTTTCATGCACCGATCTCCTCATGCAGCCCCAAATGTTGCATTCTCCTCTTTCTCTGGCAGAAGCACCTATAGCTAAATCAGCCGCCCGAAATGTCTCGTAACATACTGTGTATAAGCACACCAAGGGCTCCAGCAGGGGGTCAAATGGTCAGTACTTTGTCCCCATCACAGAGCTAGTACAAAAACAGGTTTAAGGCCTCCTCAACGATGATCCAGCAGAGCTCTTCTCACTCAAACAACAGACGATCCATGCAGCAGTTAAAATGCACCTCCTCCTTCACTATGAAGCACTTCGGCAAAGAGGGTGTTGACCTTGAATCCACCAGAACCTGGTAGATCCACCTAATTGTGACCTCCTCTAGGCGTACAAGAGACAACGCCTCGACGGTCAACACAACAAAGTCAACTCGATGATCAACATAAGTTCGATCTACTCTATTGAGCTATGTTCACAGATTCAGCTTCCCATTGTTGATTCAAAACATGACTTTCGAGTGGCTTTCCTTCACTGGATTTCAATGGGTCTCCACACATAATGTGCAGAATTGGACATCACAACAAATCGGCCCTCCACTAGATCCGCCCTATGGAAACCACCGTTTCCTTGTTCACTCGCAGGTCGGTGGATCTTGGTCGCACTGATAGGTTGCAAACCACACAGACCTGGTCTTTGGCACAAACAGAGTTCCTTCTCGGCATAGAATTCCCCGTGTCTTCGGCCTCTTCCATGACTCTTTTTCATGCAGCAGGCTTTCCCAACCACACAGGCTCCATCTTAGGTTAACAGCTCTCCCCAACGGTTAGCAGCTTAAAATAGTCGGTGGTCACATAGCTTAAAACAATGGACGCGATTTAGCATGGAGCACAGTCGATGCATTTATCCACGGGGAATTTACGAAGCTCTTCGCAATTGTACACGTTGGAGTCACGACGCTCCACCCAAAGCTCACGCCGAGTTTCCAAAAACGAAAGTGTGGAAGGGTTGCAGTGCACTTGTCACACTTTTCCACCCAAATCGCACGACGACTTTGCTACAGTCGCGCCCTCACTCAACTTACAGGATCAACAACCGTGAAGCTCTAATACCATGATAAAAATTAATATATTAACTAAATGGCTCTCCAGGTGAGATACCTGGAGAGTGTATAAACACTCATACACACGCTCTATCTATCCGGAGAACAACCTAGTACATATAGGCTTTCACACAATCAGTTGGTTTGAACCACTCCCTAACAAATAGGATCTCAATCCTATCTAAAACAAAAAACACTTAAACATAGGAAAGCTTAACTTTCTCCATTAATGCTAACAATTTTGACATGCATCAATGTTTGTAAACTCAAAGGGATGGACTAAAAAAGGATCTGCAGCTGTACTTTGTTAGCAAGATCTATGTCCTAAAAGAATTTAATTTTTTAGGAAATAAGTTTTTTTTCTTACTTAACAAGTTTTTATAAAAGAAAAATCAACATTTTTTATTCATTCTTCTGCTTAGCTAGTTAAAATTTGTTTTATTTTGGTTTCAAATAGTTGTTAGAAAGCATTGGAAATATTTTTGTTGGTTGTGCATGTGTATTAATGGCTAGGATGCATGGAACAAATATGAATGTATGAAAGACTCTCACTTGTAGAATACAACTTATTTCATTGAATTGAATATTTTCAAGCATTGTATTTTGCATGATTTTTGAGTCAAAGTCCCACCAAACATCATACATCAACACCCCTATCAAAGACACTAAAAAAGTACACATAAAATTTACCTAAAATCAATCAATAAATCTATAAAGCAAACAAACATTATTTCAGGCTATGATCTTGGGATAGTGAATGTGAGTAAACTGCCCAAGATCAGAAATAAAAACTAGTGTCATTAAAAGAGAGAAAATTCCTTCTACACTCATACTACCAAGACCACTCCAGTCAAAGCGGAGCTAAATATGAGACAACAGCGGACTGTAAGTGAAGGTAGCCCGCCTTCGCTTGCAACTCCTTTGGGTATTTTGTGTATTGGGGATCCCTTCGGGGATTTCGGAGCTAAGTCATGGACTCATGTATCCTACCCACACAGTGTACTGTTTGCGACTATGTCCCCCCCGGTACTGTCTGTGATCTGAGGTATCCTTAGTGGCCATACTTTTAGGGACTTACACAGGTGACTAGGGTGGGCTACCCTGGTACCTAATATAGACAAACCTACTTTGTCTTCAGTTTTTGTGAAGGTGCTCGTCTTCACGAGAGTACTTGGCCCCTCAACCTGAGGTTCGGGTGAAGCTCTAGAGTAACCGTAACTGTACATTTGGCCAACCCTCTCTGTTATTCATTGTGATACTGGATTTCATTTCCAGTGATCGTTGCTTATCAAACACGATCATTTCCCTCTGTTTGCTAATTGTTTCACTTAGTGTATTTTTTATTGTTATTTTTTATTTTTTAGCCACCTGAGTGTTATCATAGAGAATTTAACAGATATCATGATAAAATTTATTGATAAAAATTAACGATCATCGTGGCTACATCCGGCCCTCATTGTCAATCTAGACGATTTTTAGGACTTCCTCCACTCATTGTGGAAGATCCGCCAAGCTCTAGTGAACCGGATTCCCCATCTTTGAGAAATCAGTCTCCAAGATCTCACACAGAATCTGTTTGGGCAACCGACGATTTAGGTTTACCAGAGGATTTGTTCACTGTAGGATTTCTTCCTCCTACAACCCTCCGATCATGAATCCATTGGACCCACTCTTGGTTTGCGTGGCATCTGTACCCCCTATGTCTTCAATTGGAACATTTCCATCCATCCCATCGATGACTAATGGGCCGTGGGACTTCGTGGACACTTTTGGTCCCCCACCACTTCCCCAGTCGACAGTCACACCACACCATTGATGGAGAACCTTGTTATCCCATTTGTCCCAGGTATAAACACTCACATGACACCCTCCACGAGTGGAACCTAGCCTATGCCAAGCTCCACCCGCTTAGTGTCAAACTCTATACCTTCGGCAAGTGCTACATACAACACTCCTTATAATGTTGGGTTGCGTTATATTCTTTCCATGACTAGCTCATGTAGTTAACCGGGGGGTTGGAAGGGGGGTGGAGCCCCCCCTTTGTTGCGCTGATTTCATAGTGGGGGGAGTCACAGGGAGTTTGAGGGGTGTAGGTAACCCCACTCTATGGGGTCCGGTGCAGCACCCTAAAAAAATTTTGGTTTTGGACCCTATATTAAGTTGAGCAGGCCTACCTATGGTTTTGTGCATGTTTTTCACACATGGTTTTAGACGCGATAGTTTTCAGTCCATGGTATTGGATGCTTCAACATGTATAAATATGTATTGTAACATTGAAAGGAACATAATGAAAAATCAAGCTGGTAGTCCCGGTTTTGGGATCCAGGAGAAAATCTCTATGTATATGTGTTTTATGTGTTATGCTCTCGCATTGTTTATTTTTTGTGTTCTAGAATTCGTATGCAAGTAATTTCCATATGGGGTTAAAACCTACATTTGGTATCATAGCTATTTTGGCTTCAAGGGGACGCCTTTGCTGCTGAGGGGTTTCACTCGGGCCTATGGTAGACCCTATTCAGAGGGATATCTGTGGGATCGATTCTGGTGGTGAAAGAAGATGACGAGCAGTGGAAAGATAGAGATCGGGAAATTTAATGGTCAAAGTTTTGAGTTATGGAAACTCAAGATGGAGGATCTGTTGGTCGATAAAGATCAGTGGATCGTAGTAGATCCAAGTACTAAACCAACGGGAGTGTCTGTGAAGAATGGAAGAAGTTGGATCAGAAGGTAAAGAGCACAATACGATTGTGTATCTCAGATTCAGTATTGTTAAATGTATCAAGGGAAGCTACAACAAAGGCTTTGTGGGACAAGTTAGGGACTTTATACCAATCTAAATCTCTGGTGAATAAACTGTTCCAATGGAAAACGTTGTATAACTTGAGGATGAAAGATGGAGACTCGGTGATAGAGCATCTGAACACATTTAATACTATGGTAAGTCAGTTATTGTCTATTGATATCAAAATTTCAGATGAAGATAAGTGCATTAGTTTGTTTTGTTCTCTACCAGATTCGTGGGATAGTCTAGTTATTGCAATAGGTAGCAATGCAACTGCCTTGCAGTTTGATGAAATAGTTTCATCCTTGCTGACGAAGGAGATGAGACAGAAAAATATGGAGAGCCATAATGGTAATTCCTTGTCTGTACGAGGATGGTCCCAAAACAGAAACAAAAATAAGTCATTGAGTGGGAGAGCCAAATCTAGAGGGAGATCTAAATCTCCAAGAAAACCTATAAAGGTGGTGTGTTGGAAATGCGGAAAGGAAGGGCACTACAAAAGGGACTGTAAATCTAAAGCTCCTGACAAAGGAAGGGGATCTGATGATGCTCTCTCTGTAGAGGTGAAAACCACCTCAGATGAAGGTGGGGATGTGTACTTGGCTTCTTCAAGTACACATGTAGATCATGAGGCATGGTTGATTGACTCAGGTGCATCCTTTCACTTCACTCCCCATAGAGAGTGGTTCTGCAGTATGAGAAATACGATGGTGGTGATGTCTTCTTAGGAGATGATAGGAAGGCTAGAATCGTTGGTCGCAGAAAAGTAAAGTTGAAGTTGCAAGGTGGAAGGGTTAGAACACTTCCGGGTGTTCTACATATTCCTGCATTGGCCAGAAATTTGATTTCTGTAAGCAAGTTGGATGATGCAAGTGTAAAAACAGTGTTTGAGGAGGATACCTGCAAGATGGTTTGGGGAGCACTGGTATTGATGCGGGGAGTTTGGATTGGAACTCTGTACAAGCTGCAAGGTAGCGCTATTGTTGATGGGTGCAATAGTACTGTGGTTCCTGAAAGTGGAGCAAAACATCTAGTGGTCTCTAGAGAGAAGACCACACTATGGCATCAAAGGCTTGGACATATTGGAAAGAAGGGCCTTCAAATACTTCATGGTAAAGGTATGGTAGAAAGTATGAGTAACAACTCTCTAGATTTTGATTTCTATGAAGATTGTGTCTATGGGAAGAAGAATCAGGTGAGTTTCCCCTATGGTGGTAAGAGGGCGAAAAAGATATTAGAGCTTGTGCATAGTGATGTGTTTGGACCTGTGAAGGTTCCATCACTGGGTAAGTCTGTGTACTATGTATTATTTATAGATGACTTCTCAAGGAATACATGGATATATTTCCTTAAGAAGAAATCTGAAGTCTTTGATAGTTTTAAATAATTTAAGGCTCTGGTAGAAAACCAGACAGAGAAGAATATAAAGGTGTTGAGGACAGATAATAGTGGAGAGTTTTGCAGTAAGGAATTTGAAGAATTCTATAAGAAGTGTGGCATAGCATGGGAAAATACTACTCCATATACACCTCAACGAAATGGAGTTGCAAAAAGAATGAACAAGACATTGATGGAAAGGGCAAGAAGCATGCTTAGTGGTGTCGGGTTAGGACGGGAATTTTGGGCAGAGGCGATGGAGACATCATGTTACCTAGTCAATAGATCACCTTCATCAGCGTTGGAGGATAAGACTCCACAATGTAGAATTTTGTAGAATTTTTCTACACATCAACTAGCTCCAATACCATGTAGAACTTTTTCTACAAATCGGCTAGCTCCAATACCATGTAGAAATTTTCCACCTATAGATCACTTGGTAATGCAATGTACTAAAGAAAAACACTTGATCTACTTCTACAAACAATTTAGTGGAAGCTTAATCAACCATGAGAAACATCAATAAGAACACATATAACTGATAAGAAGGAATCAATCACACATAACACAAAAGAATTTACCCGGGGAACGACCTACCTAAAACCCCATCTCTATATTATCATACAAGTGGAAAATATAGTCTGGATTACACAAAGCCTTAGCTCAGAAGCTATCCAGCTCTCAGTACAATCCCTCTACTGCTCATAGACAGTCAAAGGCTTCTCACAAGCCTTTTCCTCTGCCCTCCAAGCCTCCTATTTCCTTGTGAAGTTTCCTTGGGGTCTAGTGCTGCCACCTGTGTGAATTGGCCTCTTCACACACTCACTAACCTCTGATCTAATTGCACAAACTTGAAGGAGATAAATCCTCATCATGGATGAGTTTCTTTTATAGGAAAAATATTCATCCAACTAATAGTACACTATCCCTTCTCTGATCTCAACTGGGTCTCTAACAGAACTGACATGCAACAATTATCCATGAGTGAATCCTCAGTTATCTAAAATAATAGTTGTCACATGCATGCAAGGATTAAAAAACTATATTTTATTGTTTTAACAACTTGTTAAAATAATCTAACTGGACTTGACTAGTTAGAACTAAGTCAACTGATTCTCTCATTATAGAGCCCATACTTATTCCCTCAATCAATGGAGGAAATTAAGGATAAATTCCTCAATCGAATTCATGAGGAAGAGGACATGTCCTGTGTTCCATATGCAAGTACAGTCAGTAGTCTGATGTATGCAATGGTCTATACTAGACCAGACATTGCACACGCAGTGGGAGTATTGAATAAGTTTATGTCAAAACCAAGGAAGGAGCACTGGACAACAGTGAAGTAGGTTTTCAGGTATTTGCGTGGCACTAGTGATTATGGTTTGTGCTACCAAGGAAGACCAAGATTGGATAGAGTGTTGGATATTCGTGGCTTTGTTGATGTGACTGGGCTGGAGATTTGGATGAGAGAAGATATACAAGTGGGTATGTCTTTAACCTATTTGGAGGTGCAGTCAGTTGGATGAGTAAGAAACAATCTATAGTGGCACTATCAACTACGAAGGCAGAATACATGGCAGCCACTCATGCAAGCAAGGAAGCAGTTTGGTTATAGAGATTGTGTTCAAGTATGGGGTTAGTACAAGGAGCTATAAGGATAGATTGTGACAACCAAAGTGCAATATTCTTGGCAGAGAACCCTACATATCATTCAAAGACAAAGCACATTGATGTTTAGTATCACTTTGTGAGGGATATGATAGAAGACAAAAAGATGTTTTTGGTAAAGGTGGATGCTTTGAAGAATACTGCAGATACATTGACAAAATTGGTGAGCTCTGAGAAGTTCTCTTGGTGTAGAGAAACAATGGGTGTTGCAGGGATAGATAAATGACTAAGCTCTCTTGTGGCCCCCTGAGGAAAGAAAACAACAAGTGGAGAATGTTTGGTTGTGTTATATTCTTTCCACAACTAGCCCACATAATTAACCAGGGGGTTAGAAGGGGGCAGAGCCCCCCCTTTGTTGCGCTGATTGCATAGCGGGGGGAGTCATAGAGGGTTTAAGGGGTGTAGGTAACCCCACTCTATGGGGTCTAGGGTAGCGCCCTGGAAAATTTTGGTTTTGGACCCTATATTAGGTTGGGCAGACCTACCTATGGTTTTGTGCATGTTTTTCACACATGGTTTTGGACGCGATGGTTTTCAGTCCATGGTTTTGGATGCTTCAGCATGTATAAATATGTATTGTAACATTGAAAGAAACATAATGAAAAATCAAGATGGTATTCCTAGATTTTGGATCCAAGGGAAAATCTCCGTGTATATGTGTTATGCTCTCACATTGTTTATTTTTTGTGTTCTAGAATTCATATGCAAGTAATTTTTGTATGGGGTTAAAACCTAAATTTGGTATTTGACATGTTTTGGCTTCAAGGGGATGCCTTTGTTGCTAAGGGGTAAAACTCTATACCTTTGAAAAGTGCTACATACAACGCTCCTTATAACTCTTAATATAACACAGTTAGCACAGGTCCCTTCAACCAACAATATGGTTGGCATCCATTGTATAGTTCTAACCCCTAGATTCAAGTATCTGGGCGCACTCCCAATATGCATATACCGATGTGGAACATAACAATCCCCCCTCCATTTTCAGGAATGCATGGTCAGTCACTGATTGACATGAGAACTCCTTATTTCAATCAAGGACATATGATTAGTTCTATGGTGGGCAGGAATCCTCAAGGAGGTCCCAACCAATCCATGGGGGCACCCTAATCACAACCTCAAATGAGTTAAGGGGGCACTATTTATCCTGGGGGCAATGCTATACCCCAGCATCACAATCCCCATGGAAATCCACATTACAATTCAATACCCCAAGGCAACTACTATACCACGCAACCTATGTATAATATTAGGGCTCAAACGATGGGAGGACCGCAAGGATCCTCAATTCATATGTCATCGCCTTGGTCTGAGTTGGGGGCATCACACACTCTGCCTTTTTTGGCAAAGTTGGACATCCCTGACTTGTACAAACTTACAAATGACCTCATCTATCATAACTTACTCTGGCCGCTAATCCCGCATAAAATACCGACAGACATCGCCAAGTTCTAAGGGAAACAAGGGGAGGATCTGGGTACCCATATCACCATCTATCATCTTTGGTGTGTTTCTAACTCCATGGTGGATGATAGTATCCGGCTACGTCCTTTTCCCCACACCCTTACTGGCAATGCAGCCAAGTGGTATATCGAGTTACCACGCGCGTCAGTAAATACCTTTAACGCTCTAACGATGGAATTCTTAAAGCACTTCTAGCTACCCATCTACTATGAGACTGGGACGGAACTCCTCACTTCATTACGTCAGGATACCACCACCCACATCTCTAATCATATACATGAATGGAGACGTAGGTGGAGGTTAGTTAAAACTCCCCTCCCAAACTATCTCTTAGCGGACTGGTTTTGTAAGTCCCTACTCCCCCAAATCACTAAAGATGTCGCCTTAGGTGGTGCAGTCATAGAAGACCAATTTGTACACCGTGCCCACCACTTAGATCTGATATATTCATAGTCTGACACTCTTTACAACGTAATCCCCAATACCCCTCGCAACTCCAATGCTCCCGCTACTCAGCTCCCCGGAGCGCATGCCAATGGGAGTATTGGTGCAACCTCCAAGGCTGTTGTAAAACAACTCAGCGGTCACATTGCCCAGATGTCCGTGGACCCCTCTACCAAATCGACTGCTCTTCCTACCATTGCGATAAACTCTGTGTAGTCTAGACAAAAACCTGGTGGTAAGAACAAGAAGAATAAGAAAAAAGCCAGTCCTTTTGAGGATCAGTCAACAAAGTAGAAAAACACAAAATAGAAGGCCATTGCATCCTAACAATGGAAAGGATAAACCCACCAGATTCCCTTGCAAAATCTATGTTCAAGACCACATGACCTATCGCTACCAGCGTCTTCAAGAATGCACAAATTTCATTTCTAAAAGGGATACTGGTAGGACCCCCACTGTCCTTAATAATCCTTTCCCCCCTCAGCGGCAGCAACACCTCATTGCAAACCAACCCCAACCCCCGCAAGGGGGCAACGGTGGTTTGCAACATCCTTCAGCTGGTGAAGGACCCTATACCATTTACACCTTTGAAACAATAGATCTACAAAAAAGAACCAAATCCTATGGAGCTCCTGTCACTCATGCAGAGAAACCTTCCTCAAGTCAAAACCCACCATCGCCCAATGATTTGCATATCAAAATACTGGTTGCTGACCTTGTGATTCACCCCCCTAAAGGGGAACTTCAACACACAACACATAATACATCTGCACCTACCGCCCAAAACTACAACATTGTAGAAGATTTGGCGCAAGCATGGTCGGTTATGTCGGCGCTCGAACTATTACAAACATGTCTAGCACAAAGGAAAGCTTTACTTTAGGATATTGGTGGTATCAACCCACAAGGTTCCATGCTTTCAATCTTTGACATGGAAAAGTGTAAACCTCCCATTTCCCACTAGCTTACATTTCAGGTGAATTTTTTTTTGAAAGGTAAAGGTATACACAGAACTTTCATCGATAAAGGTGCTTCTACTTGCGTCATGTCGGCTTTATGTTCGCTCGCTTTGGGTTCTCCAACCCTATCCCCGTCGTAGAATTCCCTTAAAGCTTTCAATGGCCTCACTTTCATCCCAAAATGTTACATAGCTAGCTACCCCATCACCTTGTATGGGAAAACGATAATGGTGGACATAGAAGTCGTAGATAAAAAGCTCAACTATAATCTCTTGTTGGGTCGCAGTTAGACATATGCCATGATGACCATTGTGTCTATTGTCTTTCACATCATCCTATTTCCATTGGATGGAAAGGTAGTCACAGTGGACCAGCTATCCTTTTGCACCCCTGATTATTCCTCGTTACCAAGTGGATCTGTACCCCTAGTAGGTGGTGTACCTGACTCTTATGTTAGTATCGGTACCAATATGCTGAAGGCTTCTTCCCTGATGGGTTGTTTCCCTCTTTAACCACACAAGGTTTCATAGATGGTCAATATGCTTTCATCCATTCCTCATGAACACACCGATCCATGGATCCTACTGGCTCCTTCAGACATTGACACTTACAGAGAACAAATGTCATTGTCACCAGTTGAATTGGCCTACCAAGCCATTCAATCTACATCCGAATATTTGGTCACTTTGGTTACATCCAACGGTACCACTACCCCTCCCATAATGGCTCCTTCTTTCGATCAACTCAATCAAGTCCTACCTACGAACGAAGCTATTAGAGAAATCATGATTTTGGAAGAGTGACCTTGGGAGGACTCGCACCATTGTGTTTCGATATCTGATTCGGACATGATGCCTCTTCAAATCTTGTCACCTGACATACAAGAAATCGTTTCCTCACCCTATACGACTATCCAAACTTTGGAGGTAGAAGGAAACATGGGCAATATTTCAAAGACATTACTCATTGATATTTTTGTCAAGATAGACATCGTGGAAAACATCCAGATTGGAGTGGATTGCAATCCTGAGGAAATTGCAAGCTTCACCTGCCTTTTTAAGGAATTATGCAATGTATTTGCCTAGTCTTATGAGGAAATGCCCGGCATAGATTCGTCTATTGTCAAGCATGAGATCAAGCTTTACGACAATGCTAAACTTGTCCATCAAAGGCTTTGACCGGTCCATCCCCGAAAAACGGCAACAATCAAAAATGAAGTGGAAAAGTCGTTACATGTTGGTTTTGTCTATCCTGTTCCTTTAACGGAATGGGTTTCCAATCTGGTTCCTGTAGATAAAAAACAAGGAACCATCTGCGTATGTGTCGATTATCGAGACTTGAACGCCATGTGTCCCAAGGATAATTATCTGACACCGTTCATCGATCAAATCATCGACGAATGCACTGGTTGTGAATCATTTCATTCATGGATGGATTCTCATGTTACAACTAGATTGCTATAAAACCCAAAGACCAGCACAAAACCACCTTCATTTGCCCATGGGGCATCTTTGCCTATCGAAAACTCCCATTCGGTTTAAAGAATGTTGGAGGAACTTTTCAAAGAGCCATGGACTACGCATTTCACGATATCAGGCATATCGTTCAAGCTTACTTGGATGACCTTCCAGCCCATTCCAAGCAACGAACGCAACACCTAAACCATTTAAGAGCCATCCTTCTTAGGTGCCAGTTTTACAACATCCGTCTAAATCCACATAAATGTGTTTTCTTTGTCGACACTAGATGCTTACTTGGATTCATTATCTCCAAGTACAGGATTAGGGTTGACCCCAATAAGGTAAAGGAAATTACTCAATTGCCTGAACCACAATCCATTCTACAGATCCAATGTTTGCAAGGGAAAGAAAACGTTTTACGACTGTTCAGCGTAAACTATGCTGAGTTGACGAAAGGCTTTATGCACCTACTTAAGAAGGGAGTGTTGTATCTGTGGGATGATCAATCTCAACGATCATTTGATGCCTTGAAAAAGGAACTTATATCAGCCCCACTCCTAAGCACGCCCAACTACGGCTGCGACTGTCTTCTATACCTGGCAGCCTCGCCATCCTCTCTGAGAACAATCTTGGTTCAAACTCATGATGACCAGAGTGAACGTGTGATCTATTATCTATCCAAAGGTCTGGTTGGGGCTGAACTCAGATATTCACATGTGGAAAAGTTTTCATTGGCAATCGTCTTTGTTGTCAACTGATTCTAACACTACATCATGCTGTGACAAACTAGTGTCATTGCCTTAGAGAATCCCATGAGACATATTTTGTCTTGTCAAGTAATTGGAGGAAAATATTTGAAATGGATAGTGATCCTCCAATATTTTGATTTGGTTTTCACAATTGCCAAGGCAAAAAACTCCTTAGTCTTCGTTGAACTTTTGTTGGATCTTCCCATTGTTGATCCTAACAAGATAGCCCATGATCGTCTCCTAGATGAAGCTATCTATCTTATCGACACCATTGAACCTTGGTACGACGACATTCTTGTCTACCTCCAAGCACAATGGTTCCGCCCCAAACTATTGACAGGTGACTATCGTCGCATCCGCCACCAAGCACGACATTATCTAGTGATTAACGATTCCTTATATCGTCATGGTGCGGATACAGTTCTTCAATGTTGCCTCACTCATGAAGAGGCAGAAAATTTGTTAAATGACTGCCATGTTTGGGCATGTGGTGGTCATCTTTCTAGTATATCTACTACACAGAAAATCTTGCCTGCAGGCTATTATTGGCCAACCTTGTTCAAAGATTGTAGCCATCCAACAATTCCATCCTTGTCAAGTGTTCATAAAGAAAATGTGCATTGCTCCAGCCTTACTACAACCGATTATCTCCATCGGCCCCTTTTCCAAATGGGAGATAGACTTCGTAACTTGCAATCTTGTTTCCTCTGTTGGACACAACTATATCATAATAGCTATGGACTATTTCACAAAATGGGCTGAAGCCCTTCCCACTTATCGAGCTGATGGGGAAATCATGGTGTTATTCATGTTTAATCAGGTTATCTATCGCTTCAGTATATGCCGCACAATTGTTACAGACCGTGGATCTTATTTCCAAAATCACATGATGTTTGACTTAACATCGCTGCTAGGTTTTCACCAGGATCAATCATCCTCATACTACCCCCAAGCTAAGTAGAGGCCATCAATGGTGTCTTAAAAACCATGATTCATAGGTTGGTAGGAAATCATAAAACCAATTGGAATCGAATTTTATATTTGGCGCTATGGGCATACCAAACTTCAGTAAAAACTGCCATGGGCTTTACACCTTTTCAACTAGCTTGTGGCCTGGAAGCAGTTTTACCCATCGAGTGTCAGATCCATTCCCTACAAATAGTCGTTGAACTCTTGCTCAACACTACTACCAAAGAAGATCACCTACTATACCTCAATCAACTAGACAAAACCCGTCGAGATGCCGAATTGGCACTCGAGGCTCACAAGTGTCGGGAAAATACCCAATATGACAAAAAGGTCAAGCCTCGGTCTTACCAAGAGGGAGATCTTGTTTTGCTCTATGATAAAAAACATGACCTCTTTAGGGGCAAGAATGCTTCAACTCTTATGGCTACGTCCCTATGTCATCAAGAAATCCCTCTCAAAAGGGGCATATGAACTTCAGGACTGGGAAGGAGTCCTGCTCAACGAGCCCAGAAATGGGCTCTATCTGAATAAGTATTATGCCTAGTATTGCACTAGGCATGTGCTTTGTAATTTTATGTATTTTTAAGTTTTACTTCCATTTTTTTGGTATGATTGGATTGTTTTGGTATTTATTGGAGTATATGGCTCATTCATCCTTCTCGCAATGCAGATGTCTTCACTACCCTTAGCATACGTAGGATACGTGGATGGTGTTGTCGTCACACACGACACATTGCATCAACTGCTTGATTCATCTACACACCTGAGTTAGAATTGTTTTGTTCCAGAGGAGTCTTTCTAGGTACATCCACCAATAATATTGTTGAGTACATGTCTATAATTTCACTTCTCACTAAAGCGTCATCAAGGGACATCTCCAATCTAGTAGTCAGGTTAGACTCTTAGCTAGACATATGAACATATTCCTTGAGAATTTAATGTAGTTGCTGATTCATTAGAAAACTATGTGTTAGATTGGCATCTGTCTCATTCACTATAGAAGCATGCATGAAAAGTTAAAATTTAGAGAGTTAAAATTTTTACAAAATAAAACATTTACACCATCAAAATACCAAAATGTCTATATATATAGATAGAATCCAGTCTTTTACATAAAAATATTCCAAAACTTGGATGTTTTAAGTACAAAATGGCTACTAAGCTAGCTACAAACACCCTTTGGCTACACCAAAACACCTACTAAAAAGAGCCTATTGCTCCTGAAATGAAAAAACCTCTCTAGCTATCCTCCGAAGAGGAACCAGAAACCGCTCAATTACACCAACTGTCTGTCGCTACATATGAGTGGGAATCTCCCTCATAGGAAGGGGGGTCACACCCATTCTCAAGCCCCCCAGGTTCCTCAGAACCTCGCAAAGACTGTCGGCATCACCCCCGACAGCAGGCAGTTGGCATCCTCATCTCATATGATGGGGTTCGCCTGCAGGTCATAATGGCGCCACATCTGTGTTAAGCATAAAGCTTCATGTTAGTACTTGTTCTGATATGTAATTGATCTAAGAAAAACAATTAAGGTATTACAAACTCATGTGCATGGATGTGCCTATGTTATTTTATGCAACGGATCGATAATATTGTGAAATACACAGGCACTAAAGTAGTTAGAGAAAACATAATAGGTAAACACATAAACACAACAAGTTTAATAAGGAGTTCACCCAATACTCCTAGGCTACATCTCCTGGTCCAGCCTTCAGTGGTGGCCTCTCTATTATGTTTTCTAAGTGGAGTTTTTACAACAGTGAGCTCAATTTGAGTCTCACATATAGATATAAATCAGCAAGACTGTACTTGGATCCCCCAAGTCTCTGGAGTACACAGACTCTTTTTACTGACACTCAACCTCTATTGGTCACAGTAGTATGAGCCCAATCTGAGACTCATACATGACAGGCATATACAAAAGAGTTCACTTGAACCTCTCAAGCCTTTTCTAGAGTACACGAACTCTCTGATTCTCTCTAGCTCTATCTTTTACTCTGGCTCGATGCTGCCTTTACTTATGTAGGTCAGCTAATAATAATCATTGTATAACACCTCACAGGGAGGTGGCCACCTATTTCGTAACGAACTGAGTGTCAATTCTCTTGGATGTTTTTGAAAGGACTATTTAATCCATTAACTCCAAGAATGCCCGCGAAACACAACCTTCTGCCAACACATCATCTACCTTGGACTTCAAATCTTATACAACTTTGCCTATTTACCTCATCAAATCCAGTCACCCATCAGAACACATCTCTGTCACTGATTTGGAGCCTCCAGATCCAACGGTCATCGTTGATACTGGGCAGATAAGTAATATGACGTTTACCCGTCCGATGTGAGCAGTTTTCTCTCTCTCCCACCAGATGCATAGCACCCATTGTGTGGCATCGGGCGGGACTCGGTTGAAACCACTTACCGCTCGAAGCCCTTTTGATATTCTACGGTTTTTTGTGGGAACCCGCTTCTGAAAAAATTGGCGCGATATCCGTTGCATTTTATAACTTTTCGGGTCTAGGTGCTCTGGGCTTTTCCTTCTTTGAGGGGTTTTCCCTGCAATATGCGATTTGCGACTTGTCGCTAATCACATATCAAAAACTACCCCTGTTTCTTAAATTGACCTCTAGTTTTGCTAGTTTGTGGTAGCATGCGTTACCATGGGCCGACGGTCTGCACGCTTGAGTGAGGGTCCTCATTGCTCCACGTTGTTCACAAATTGCAAATGTTTTGAGGATATCTCTGATAAGCTTGATATTTATAAGACTTTGAAACTTTGGCATGATTTTTAAAGAGTTCATGAAAACTTAGAGAGTGTTCTAGGATCCAATTCAGATCACGGCTTTCCCACTAAAAAAAGCTTTTGGACCACCAAAAGTTGGTTTTTAAGCATCTATCCAGTGAGGGTATAAATTCCTTGCTTGCCCAATTTCTATCCATCTTTCACTACTTGGTTTTGAACCTTTGAGCCCAATCCTGAGGTACTCAACATCCCCTCTACGCATTGTTCTTGCCTTCCTGTCCAGAACTGTATCTTCTTACAATTCATTGAGATATTCAGGTAACAGATCATCAATAGAAGGCAATTGAATCTACTCTTCGGGATCTTCAATCAATGAAGGTTCAAATAGTCTCAAGATTTCCACATTAATAACTGAATAGATGTGCATGTAAGCTGGCAAATCAAGGCGAAAAGAATTCTCACCAATTTTCTCAAGTATTTTGAAAGGTCCATACCTTATTAGCTTCAGCTTCTTACCTTCACCTTGCATTCTGTCTTTGCTGATATACAACCAGACTTGGTCACCAACTAGGAAACTATGCTCAATCTGATGCTTATCATGTCTTGCCTTGTACTTGGCTTGGCTCTTTTCCAGCTTTTCCTGTACTACCTGGTGAATCTCTTGGATTTGCTCAATGAACTTGGTTGCCTTGTCCACATCACTGTGTCCATCAACCGCTATGTCTTCACCAAAGACAAAATCCAAGGGAGACCTTGGTGTGAAACCAAAACAAGTCTCAAAAGGAGATCTCTATGTAGAAGAATGTTTAGCTCAGTTGTAAGCATGCTGCACATAACACAAATGTTCATCCCAAAGCTTGGAATGCTTGCTGCAATAGCCTTTGAGCAACTGGATCACTGTCTTGTTGACCACTTCTATTTGGCTATTTGTTTGTAGATGAAAAGATGTGCTCTTCTTCAATCTGGTGTCCATCAATTCCCATAGACTCGACCAAAATTTCCCAACAAATCGGAGTCTCAATCAGATATAATGGAAGTGGGTAATCCAAAATGAACCCATACATGCTGAAAGAACAACTTTGCAGTTTGTTTAGCTGTAATCTATTTGTTACAGGGTATTAAAATACAATTTTGCTGAATCTATCCACAATAACATATAAATAGTCATGGCCTTTTCTAGATTTAGGCAGTCCCCCAACAAAATCCATGGAAACACTTTCCCAAGGGTGAGAAGGAACTGATAATGGAGTGTACAAGCCTAGTTTTCTATTGATGGGCTTGCTTTTAGCACACATGGTACACCCTCTTACATATCTAGAAACCATTTCATGCATTTTTGGCCAATAACAAAATCTTTGCAGCTATGCAATTATTTTACTTACACCAAAGTGACTTGATATTAGAGAAGTGTGTGCTTCTCAAATTATCTATACTCTTTCAGTTTGTGGAATGCATAACTTTCCAGGATGATACAAGAGTTGGTCCTTAACATGATAATCCAATTCTTTTAATTGTTTGCCATGACTTAAAGTTGCATATACATATTTAAAATCTATGTATTGAGCATATTGTTCAATGTAGCTTTCATGCAATATTGAATTATGCTTAAGTATAGTAGATGCATTTATGATTGGTTTGGACAACATATCTGCAACTCTATTGTGTATGCCCTTCTTATATCTGATGACAAGATGAAATTGTTATAGAAAACCCATCCACCTATAGTGTATTGATTGTTGCAACTTAGTTTGTGAGTGCAAATATTGAAGTGGTTGATGATCAGTATGTATAACTATCTCTTTGCCCATTAGGTAATGTTTCCACTTTTTCACACTCTGTACTAATGCATACAATTCTTTATCATATGTGGGATAATTAACTACCGCAGAATTAAATGTCTTAGAATGATAACATATGGGTTTATCGTGCTAGATCAACACTACTCCCATGGCATAGTCATTGGCATCCGTTTCAATCTCAAATGGTCTTTGAAGATCGAGCATGCTAGTACTAGTGTTGTACTAATCTTTTCTTTTAAGGTGTTGAAGGCTTTCTGCTGTTTGCCTACCCACTAAAACACCTTGTTCAATCCTGTTAAAGCATGTAAGGGAGTTGCAATCAAGGAAAAGTAAGAAATAAACTTTCTCTAATATTGTGCTACTCCTAGGAAGCTTCTAACTTCTATAGCAGATTTGGGTTTAGGCCAGTTTAAAATGACTGCACCCTTAGAGGGATCTTCAATTCACCACCCCTACAATATGACCCAAATAATTCAAAGATGTTTTGCGAAATTCACATTTTGAGAGCTTAACATAAAGATTTTCTCTTTCAAAACATCTAGAGTTTGCTTTACATGCTTTAAATGTTATTCCCATTTTTACTAAATATAAGAATGTCATATAAATATACAATGACAAAATCATCAATAAAAGGTTTAAGTACATGATTCATTACTCTCATGAAAGTAGAAGGAGCATTAGTTAAGCAAAAAGGCATAACCAACCACTCATACAATCCCTGCTTTGTTTTGAAAGTAGTCTTCCATGCATCTTTCTCTGCAACTCTGACCTGATGGTAGCCACTATGCAAGTCCAACTTGGAAAAATAAACAACTTCTTTCAACTGATCTAGTAGATCATCTATGCGAGGAAGGGGATAACGATTTTTTATCATTATCTTATTCAGTGCTCGATAGTCAATGCACATTCTCCATGAGCCATCTTTCTTTCTCACCAAGAAAATTGGAGACCCACATGGCAATGTGCTAGGTCTTATGAACCCTTTCTCGAGTAGATCCTGTACCTGCTTCTTGATTTCTGCATTCTCTAAAGTGGACCACCTATACATTCTGATGTTAGGCAATGGAGCATCTTGCTGCAAATTAATATCATGTACTATTTCCTTTTTGGGTGGCAGACCTTTAGGTTCTTGAAATAGTATATCATATTCTAAAACAATTTTTTCTAAATCAGCTTGTTGTTTAGCATTATAGCCCTCAAATACATTGGTTTTATCAATGAGTTTAGACTTCTGTGATCCATAACATTTGTTTAGAGAATTTTCGGCAAAATCACATAGTAAATCTTTTGTCGACGCGTTTCGAACCAACTAGTGTGGTTCATCGTCAGGACAAGTTGAAGATACAGATCCAGTTCATCATGTTAAATAGTCTAAGCAGAGACTCAAACGGCTAAAATTCTAACGGCTATTTTTCTACACAGGAACCCAGTCAACCTGCCTCTAACTAATTTAATATTAAATTACTATTATAACAATGGACCTAGGTTAACGAGGAGAGAAATAAATTAAATCCAGCGTTATCTCTGTTAAAAAATAATTCATTAATGTATTTAATCTTAATCCCCCCCATTATATATTAAAACAAATATAAATAATATATATATATATCTATGAAATATCTATGTCAATATTTATTTAAAATATTAATTCATTAAAAATATCCAAATATATATGAATATTCTAATTTTTATTATAATACCTAATCTCCTGATAATACCCTATTTGTTGCTTTGTTATTAAAATAATATATATATTTCTATATCAAATATATATTTATTATTTAAACTAAGTAAAATAGATCCTTATAACCATGGTTAGTTATCAAGACTAAACCATTTATCTACTATAAATGAATTTACTTAACCAAAAATATTAATAATTATTCACACTCTAATATTATATAAATTTATATTGTATTATATTATATTATAGAAAAATATAAATTTAATATTATTAACCAAATATATATAATAATAATTATTCACTACCTAATAAGCCATAATATTATATAA
>APFE030200040.1:82867-122942 GCA_000404065.3 Pinus taeda
TATTCCACATATATCCAAGGGAACAATATCTAACTCAACCTCATCTACAAATGCTGACCCAAAAGAAAACCTAAGTTTACATTGTCTAGTCACTTGTAGCTTTGCTTTTATCACATAACCAAGCTAATGGATATGGCTTCTTGTGAGGTGTGGTTAGTAATCCCAACTTCTTTACAATTGCTTCAGAAATTAAGTTTACTTGTGAGCCACTATCAAACAAAGTATCAATCTTTTGATGCTTGGAAATAACTATAATATGAAAAAGCTCATGTCTTTTCCTCTCATTTTCTTCATTACCAATAGATTGTGCAGAATTACTAGTAGATGCTTCGGGATTTTTACCTTTTATACCTGTGGTTGTGATTGTTGTCTTCTTCTTTTTTCCATCGTACTTCTTAGCCCTTAGCTCCAGATGCAGAATCCAAGAGTGTTCATCATCATGCTCATCCTTCTTGCAGTGAGTGCATGAAGGCTTGGTCTTTTATACAGTATCTGTCTTCCTCTATTTCCATTTCTCTTTTCTCTTTTCCTTGTTCTTGCCTGCAATGGGTTTTGATGATCCCCCAACTTCTGGGTTCACATTCTTGCCTCTAGCCTCTAGATGTGTAGCCTGAACAGATACCTCATCTATGCTAGTGGGTTTAAACATGAGAATGGTGTGCTTTAAATAGCTATGTAGACCACCTATATACTTTGGCAAAGTTTCAGGTGAGTCTAAAGAAATTCCTAGAATCAAAGCTCTTTTCCTAAATTCTTGGGTGTAGCCTTGTACACTTTTCCATTTTAATTGTTGAAGAGTTTGCCAACTCATCATGGATTGTTGCATATAAGCTAGGGGATAGAACTGTTTTTAATTTCAGAAACAAATTCACTCCAGACAGAAAGAATTTTACCATGCTTCTTCATGTCAGCTTGTGTCTTTCCTTCCCACCATACCAAGGCAATTCCTCTAAGGTGTAGACTGCTATTAGGAGGTGTGGAAAGTTTTTCTTCTTTCCCTTTGCATTTAGAGTGGTCATTGAGGAGAGATTTTTCTGCTCCTTTATCTTGTTTGGAGTTTGATGAATCTTCATCTCTGCCTTTCTTAAATTCTCTATACATTTCTTCTACCATGGCTCTCATGGTCAAGAAAATTTCCATGAACTGTAAGTTTGATTCCAAGGGACTTTCTTCTGATATTTTCCTCTTAGGATAGACTCTTCCAATTTCTGGGTTAGCTTCAACCAACTCTCCATCTCCTAATTTAAGCTTTGATCTGGTTATCATTTGACAAAAAAAAATCCAGCACAAGCTTGTCTAACCTTATTAACCTAGAGCTCTGATACCACTTGATCTTTAATTGATCTAAGAAAAAAAATTAAGGTATTACAGACTCATGTGCATGGATGTGCCTATGTTATTTTATGCAATAGATCGATAAGATTGTGAAATACACAGGGACTGAAGCAGTTAGAGAAAACATAACAGGTAAACACATAAACACAACAAGTTTAATAAGGAGTTCACCCAATACTCCTGGGCTACGTCTCCCAGTCCAGCCTTCAGTTGTGGCCTCTCTATTATGTTTTCTAAGCAGAGTTTTTTACAACAGTGAGCTCAATTTGAGTTTCACATATAGATATAAATCAGCAAGACTGTACTTGAATCCCCCAAGTCTGAAGAGTACACAGACTCTCTTTACTGATACTCGACCTCTATTGGTCACAGTAGTATGAGCCCAATCTAAGGCTCATACATGACAGGCATATACAGAAGAGTTCGCTTGAACCTCTCAAGCCTTTTCTAGAGTACAAAGACTCTCTAACTCTCTCTGGCTCTATCTTTTACTATGGATCGATGCTGCCTTTACTTCTATAGGTCAACTCGGCTTCTTCTCTCTCTGCTCTTAGCTTTCTACATCTAACTAACTAGCTTCTTTATTTGTCAGTTTGTGGCTTTAAAGCCAATCTGCTTTCTGACTATTCGTTTCTGCTTCTCGACTTTCTGGTTTCTCTGCCTCTATCTGTCTAAATCCCTCTATTCTGCGTAATCATCACTGTATAATGCCTCACATGGAGGTGGCCACCTATTTCGTAATGAACTGAGTGTTATTTCTCTTGGATGTTTTTGAAACAACCGTTTAATTTGTTAACTCCAAGAATGCTCGCGAAACATGACCTTTTGCTAATGGATCATCCACCTTGGACTTCAAATCTTATACAATTATGCCTGTTTACCTCATCAAATCCGGTCACCCATCGAAATGAATCTCTGCTGTTGATTTAGAGCCTCCAGATCCAACGGTCATCATCCATATCGGGCGGATAAGTGACATGACATTTACCCATCCGATGTGAGAAGTTTTCTCTCTCTTCCGCCAGATGCATGGCACCCCTTGTGTGGCATTGGGCGGGACTTGGTTGAAACCGCTTACTGCTCGAAGCCCTTTTGATATTCTATCGGTTTTTGTGGGACCCTGCTTCTGACGGAATTGGCACGATATCTATTGCATTTTATAAATTTTCGAGTCCGGGCACTTAGGGCTTTTTCTTCTTGGAGGGGTTTGCCCTGCGATATGCGATTAGCGACTTTTTGCTAATCGCATATCAAAAACTACCCCCATTTCTTAAATTGACCTCTAGTTTTTCTAATTTGTGGTAGCGCACGTTACCACGGGCCGACGGTCTGTGCACTTGACCGAGGGTCCTTGTTGCTTCGCGTTGTTCACAAATTGCAATTGTTTCGAGGATATCTCTGATAAGCTTGATCTTTATAAGAATTTGAAACTTTCGCATGATTTTTAATGAGTTCATGAAAATTTAGAGAGTGTTCTAGGATCCAATTCGGATCATGTTCACCCATAAAAAACATCACATAAACATTCAAAAGCTAAAAAGTACTTGAAGTGCTTTCAAAAATCATTCTCACCTTAAGGACCCCAGTTGGTCCCAGGTGGCAGCATCAAGTCAGGGTCGTTGGTGATGTCCATGCCCTCATAAGCATAGTCATCAATCATCACGATCTAGCCACGAAGCCACTAGATGAACTATTCCTTGAAGAAATGTCAGATCGGTCCTCCTCCTGTGCGAGGATCAAGTGATAACCATCGGCCTTGTCTTGGCTCCCTCAAATCAAAGGGACCTAAGCTCATCCTTGGGCACATAATAGGTACCCTTTCAAGAATGAATGAGAGTATGAGAGTACCATACCCAAAACTTTGTTGGGTTCGAGTCTTGCATGCAGTTAACTCTACCTTCAACTGGTGAAGCACTGCTTCACACCAGTTGAACATGTGTGGCTGGACATAATCAATTGTAAGTAACATTTAGGCCTTTGTTGCAACGTGGGGACTCTTTGACCCTACCAACCACACAATCAACCATAAAATGGCCTTCATAGACCTGGACTTTATCCTCTCTATGGGGACCCTATTGCTGACAAGTCCACTCTTAGGGATGCAGTAGGATTGCACCAGCTCTAGGGTAGATCGTGGATCAGGCCTACCCTCGGTGAGGTTTGCCTATGCCCCATGGCATGACAAACCAGTTAAAAAGTATATGTCATCACGGTCAATATCCAGCTCATGATCTACAATCCCAAACACTTGCTTTTGTTCATCCCAATGCTGGATAATCCATCTCAATAAATCCTCCTGCCCTTTCATCAGGTCCAACTTTGCATACTTCAGTAAACCATAGCGATGCAAAGCAAGTATGCATGTTGGATCATTTCGCATCAGCAATTCCTGGCTATCATGGGTTAGTTCTCTCCATAGGCTAGTCATTATGGCCTAAAACTTGTGCAAAATAACCCAAAAATCAATCAAAATGGGGCAATACAACTTTAGGAATCACTGCATGAGGTTTTAAACTATGCCCTCAAGCTCTAACGCCCCCTCCTAGTGGTACATAGGGAGGATTAATGCCCTCCAACAGGTCGTATAGGGTTTTTAACACTCCCTACAGGCCATCCAGAGGGTGTTAGTGTGCAAATACTACTTTAGGGCACCTCAAATCTACAAAAATCCACCCCAGAAACTGATAAGAAAGGTTAAACAATGCATAGAGAAAAATTAGAGCATTCTTTTTAGGCCCTTTTTTCTCACTCATAAAACTAAAAAAATCCTGAGTTTTTTCTTTAGGCTCATTAAACATTTATAAAGATGACCCGAGCATTATTTTAGGTACTTTTCTCACTCGTTAAACTGAAAAATCCTGAGTTTTTGTCACCAAGCTCGTTAAAACATCTACGATAGCAACAAGAGCACATACTTTTTTGGGACCATTTCTCACTCTTAAATCAAAAATCCCCGAGTTTTTCGCCTTCTTCAGGCTCGTTAAATCTAAGAAGAAGGAATGAGTAGTTCTTTTACCTCTTTTTCCTTGCTCAATAAACTGAAAAAGATACCTTGATTTTTCTTCATTTGACTCATTAAAATTTGATGAAGGTATTGAGTTTATCGTCACGTGACTCATTAAAAATTCACGATGAAAAATGAGTTTAGTCTGTCTCATCGTACTCGTAACAAAATGAGGTCAACATCTATTGAACATAGGTTTCTCTTTATCTGGATTCAATAGATTAACTCACGGAAAAGTAACTGATCCGAGTATACTATTAGCCTTTTCTCGCACTCGGTTAACAATTATGACAAAAGGACCACCCTGGAGTTGTTCTTTACAATATTTTCAGACTCTAAATATGAAAATACCACCAAGTTGTCTCATCTAGACTCATTAAATTAAATAGACAAGGCATAGAGTCACTATTTTTACGATCCTTTTCAGACTCTTAAAACATGAAAAGATCGACGAGTTCACCTATCTAGACTCATTAAACTAATTAGATAGGGCATAGATTCACTCTTTTTGCGAACCTTTTCAGACTCTTAAAATATTAAAAGATCAATGAGTTTACCTATCTAGACTAATTAAACTAATGTGACAGGTAAAGTAGACAATACAACTGCATTCAGTACTAGAAAGCGTGGTTTGGCAGCAGTCGTTCCCTTGAACATGGCACTCCCTCATATAAACTTCCTTATGATGGCCTCTCAATATGAATCCTACCATCCTATAAGTTTTAGCCTAAATACCCCAATGTTCTTACATCTCTGTATCCTAACACTCTTTGGTGTTCATGAGTCTAGTGCTGCATGGTTAAAACCGTTGTCGTGCCTTCTATTGTTCAAGGGTTAACCTTTTGTTTCCTCCATCAACCCATCAAGCATATCCTTTCATCATGCCCTCTGTCGTTTAGACCCAACGCTCAAAGATTCTTGAAAAAACAAATCATTCTTGTCCCGTTTCGTGTCGATTGATGTAGGACACATTATTGCCTACCTTTCGACAAGTATCTTCCTATCGACTTCAACACTCTATCTAGGAAGAAAACCCAGAAACACATTCAGTGCCTTAGTACTTGCAGATATTAGTGGCAGTTCGCCTTGTGTTTGATCAGGGGTTCTCATTATTGGCTCCTAGTTAAATGATTCTACGGGTGTTTGACGACAAAAAAATCTTTCACACTTGTTATATTGTACTGTGCATCTTGGAGACCATCACCACTATTGGTGGCCTTCCTCACATCTGTTAACAGTCTCCATTATTGACTGGTAATCAGATGATTTCATGCATGTTCTACATCAATGCATATATTCACATGTATCGATCTATGTTGTTTGGTGAAGCAGAAATCAAGACCTTGGGTAGAGGCTTGCATCACTCAGCCTTGCTTCCTCTCCCAAGTTGCGTATATTATTTTTGGAGACAGCTCATCAAAATGATCCTATTATGACACCGAATCCGCATTGTGCTTATCGATGGCCAACATCGTCATATCTCTTTTATGAGAAAGGCACTCTGACATAGCTACTGAGCATGGGAATGCCCAACTCAGGACATGATTTTAGTTTTTTTATAGATGTGTTGTATCAGGTTTCTCGTACCACTAGAAGCTCTGATTCTCTCTCTCTTTTTGTCGAAGAAGGAAAATTACAGTTAAGTAAAGTATTTCAGCCATCGTTGCAGCCTCTAATCTTACACTTTAGGGGGCATTTGTTATACATCAAAATGCCCCCCTCATCGGCTCAGAGAGGAAAGACATGATAGCTAAAGCAAAGACCAAGATCACAAGCCTTGTTTCCACACTAACGCTAGCTAAACACTAACAACATTCTTTATAAAGCTTCTCTGTAATCCTAAGGGAGCGTTAGTGACCCTACTAACTCTAGTTTTTAGTTTGGGAACATCGTAAGTGGATCCTAATAAGCATCTAGAGGTCAAAGGAGCGAATTGACTCATAAATATCTCTATATTCCCTCCTAAATCTACTCAAAAAAGTAAGGAAACATCTCAAGTTCGACCTAATTGTGTGATTTCTAAATCCTAATGATGGAGGCAAATGGGAAAGAGCTAAAAAGCATGGCAACATCATTGCTTTTACCTTAAGAGACTCATGGAGGAACTTGGAAACCCTAACTCAATTGCTACATAAGAAAAGCTAAGGCTATGGTGATGGAGGTCAAATAATTTGAAAGGATAGCTTACTTGAATGTCAAGCATAGTCTCAAATATAAGCATAAGAAGTTGGTAAGAAGGGAGAGAGAGAGAGAATCTGGAGGGGTAAGGGAAGGTTGATGCACTAGATGGTTGTAATCACTCTTCCAACATTAATATAGAATTGTAGTTGTACTGTCTACTCTGTGGTGTTGGTACTATCATTCATTTACTTTTTTGTCCAATACCTTTTAGCATGAGTAGCTTAGTTATGTGTAACTAGATGTCTTTTATGTATTCATGTATTAGTTATCAAGGTTGTATGTTATGATTATGCTTGTCTCTTCTATGTGCAGGACTTCATCTGGAGCCGACTTAGGGGACTTCCACCTAGTTGAATTGCGCTCTCCAACAAATCTACACGGAGGCTTGATGTAATCAATCTGTTTTGCTTTGATAGTTATTTATTGTTTATGGACATGCATCTAACTTTGTGACAACTGCAGATAATCTTACAGTCTGCCAAAGGTCCTAGGAAGACCTTTGAGGGTATCTCCATTCTCCATACACCATGCATTTTATCCTATAGCAATGGTATTAGAGTGGTCTTCTCTTTCTTTGTTTTTCTATACATGTCCCCAACAAGGTCAAGGTATAAGGAGTTGTGACTTGAGCTGGCCTCCCACGGTGAACGAAAAGAAAGACGAGGGAGCAGGAGATCCTATTAAACTATTTTTTGAAGAAGCCCTCAAGTGGCAAATGAACCAAATGATGGAAAAATTTTCCCAAATCCTTCGATGGATGCCCACCGACAATGCATCTTCATCAAAAAGTCACTTTGGAAGCACTGCCCCTTCAATGTACAAGTGAACTTTGATATCCCTATATTCAAAGGTCAAATAGATGTGCATATGTTGTAGATAAATGGTTGAATCTATTGGAAGGTTATTTTTCGGTCCATAGTTTCTCTGATCGGGAGAAGATTACTTTTGCACTGCTTAAGGTTGTCCCCCATGTCAAAAACTGGTGGTAAACTTACAATGAGAAAGGGATCAAGGAACCCTCTCTGTTTACAACCGACCCCTCTTGGAACTCTTTCTGAGACGTTGTCAAGGAAAAATATTACCCCATGGGGATCTATGAGGACAAGTACATATAGTGGACCACACTACGACAACAAAGGGACCAAAATGTGCATGAGTTCATGAATATTATTCATACTTTATGCACGAAGTTGGGTATTAAAGACTCTTAACGACATCCGGTGCTCAAGCATCAAGACTGTCTACACAAATACATTTAGGAAGAAATGGATTTCCTGGACATCTCCTCACTTGGTGAAACATACTGATATGCTACCAATATTGAACAAAAATTTGAACAAAAGAAGTGCGACTTTGGATCTGCGAATCAAAAGAAAAGCAAGAGCACCCCCAAACTGCAGAACAAAGGACAGAGCCAAGTTGGAATGGCCTAAGACAATCCATCAAATTCGTAAGAAAATAATAGCACAACGAAGATGAAGAAGGACACGGGAAAGTGGTGTGAGTTCCATAAGAGCCCCACTCACAACACAAATGAGTGTCGCACCAAGCAGTCATTGGTGATCGAGCTGAAAGATTTAAAGTCTTATGTGTGTTTTGATTCTAAGCTAGAACACAACAAGGGGAAGAAGATTATTGACGTAGAACCCAGTGCCATCATTGCCACCACCAAGGTCTAGAAGATTGACCCTTGAGATCCAAAGGAGGGGGAACATCTCTTCCACTCATATATGTGGGTGAAAGTTTCTCTGATGTAGTTCATTGTCGACAACGGAAGCCAAAAGAACCTCATCTCAACATGGGTCATGAAGCAATTGAGCCTACCGAGAACACCACACCCACAATCATACACCATCGGGTGGCTTCACCAAGGACAAGATCTCCACATGAGCCAACGGTGTTGCCTTCCCTACAACATCAAGTACTTCCCAAATGAGGTATTGTGTGATGTTGCTCTTCTTGAAGTTTGTGATGTGTTATTAGGCCAACCATACTTGTGGAAAATCCATGTTATGTATGATTCTAGGCCTCGCACTATTATTATTACTTTGGGCAATAAATTATACAAGATACCGAAGGTAGCCCCGCCTACCATCATCTCTTTGATCTTTGCCAAGGAATGCAGTAAGATCATCTTCCAAATGTGGAAAATTATTTTCTTCCTGGTTCACTCTCAAAGAAAGGGGAAGATAGTGGCCACATCCATGGCCCCTGGGAAGGGTTCCCCCACGCAACAGAAGCAAGTGGATAAGGTAATGGAAGAATACAGAGACATATTCTCCTCACCCATAGAGGCACCTTTGTATTGTCAGGCCAAGAATTCAATTGATCTGACTCCCATAGCACCCATTAGAGAACTTTCAAGGTCTAAAATGGGCCTCCCAACTAATATTATAAAATAATAGTGGAAATAATAAAATAATATTAAATTACATCATCAAATTTTAGAGGGAAAAAAAGGAAAAACTACTTTTTCAAGTTATCTCCCTACGATTTTACTCAAATTTCGAGTGGGAGAACTCATTAGATGCAGAATTTAATTCCTCATCGAAGGAGTACTCATGTTGCATACTTTTGTTGGACCCTGCTACATGAAAAATTAGAAATACATGAAAAAAATGTGATTGCAATCATGTTTTTCATGTATTTCTCATTTTTTGTGTAGTAAGGTCCATCGAAAGTATGCAACATGGGTACTCCTTAGATGAGGAACTAAATTTTTCACCCAATGAGTGCTCCTAATCTAAATTTGAGTAAAACTGTAGGGAGATAAGTTGAAAATACGAGTTGAAAAAGTAGTTTTCTTATTTCTTTATTTTTAATCTTTTTACTTTTTTACTCCAAAAATGGTGAATCCTCCTCCATGGTTGACATCATCATCTTGAATCTTATTGGTTCTTATAAAGTTGATTTTGTTTGTACATTTTTATTTTGAGGCCATTTTAGACATCAAAATTTCTATAATGTCTACCCAATGGGCTGATATACCACCGCTCCATTCTAAAAAATGAAGAAGTCAAGTGACAGATCCAGGAGCGGATGCAAAAGGGGCACATCTAATGAGGTTCCTCACCCTGTGGGAGCTCGATTTTACTTGTACAAAAGAATATGGAACCTGGAGACTTTGCATTCATTATTGGGCACTAAACAAAATCATTATCAAGAATAGGTATCCAATCGCATGGATTGATGACCTTCTTGACTAACTCAAGGGGGGCAAGTATTTCAACAAGATCGATGTCTGACAATCACCAGGTGCCAATAGAACCCACATATGTATGGAAGACTACCTTAAAATCCAAGGAGGGCATTTTCGATTGGTTGGTCATGCCTTTCGGATTGACAAATACCCCTGCAAATTTTATAAGGCTAATGGATGACAGCATGTGGCCCTTCACCAACTCGTTCTATTTGTGTTGAGGGATATAAACGGTTGCAATTAGGATGATTTCTCTTAAACTTGATAATTTCTTGTGATGTATTTTTAATTTCCTTGATTACTATCTTCTTCTTTTATTATTATGATGTTCTCATCATCAAACAACTACTAGAAACAAGAAGATAAACAAGACATAAGAACACATGATGTAGGTTGCAAGTGAGGGCCAAAACCTCTCCACTTGAGAGTAAAACTTGCAAATCTCCTCTTCTTATAGATTCTTCAAATGATGAATTCCAAGACCTCTAGGCCAAGACCAATACCCTTGCATGATCAAGTCATACCTTCTTGATGATTTGCTTCCTTTGTCCAAGTCAAACCCAGTCAAATCTCTTCTAGCTGCACAACTTCAACCCTCAACTACAAAATTTTGGCCTCCAATGCAGGTCTAAAAATTTTGGCCCTTGCAAGAGTTACTGCTTCCACATGTGTGAGAAATTTCTGGGATTCCAAGGCTTCCTTTGAACTTCGCTTGAGTTTCTCCTTCTTCAAGGGCTTCTAGGTGATCTAGTAGACCTTCCTTCGACCTTCTTTTGAAATTTACTCAACTTTGATCTTGCAACATCAAAACCATACCCTTCCTCCTTCGCACGTGAGAGAGAGAGAGAAACAATCAAAACTTTTGTCCTCCACCCTTCTTCCTTCTTCCTTCTTCACTGGCCTTCTTATGCTTCATCTTTGCTCATATGATGAGAAGATGAGTGAGTGTCCATACGAGGTTGAGTTCCCTCCTATATATAGGATTCTAAGGAGGACGACATGCCCTAATGAGGCCGCCTTCTTAGTTGCCAGGTTAGCTTGGTCTTGGAGGGTATTTTGACACTTTTAAATACAAAAAAATAAAATAAAGTTACAAGTTACAATGTGGCCGATAGGGTCTTCTTCATATGACAATGACTCTTTGGATTTCTTGACCCTAGGACATCTTGTATGAAATGTTATCCAATGATCATGCTTGGGCTCTACCTGGAACTAACTAAGAATATTCACTACAAAACAAATGTATGGTCAAGTATTTACCAAATACATCAGTGAGCTAACTAATTGTCTATACGCCGTCAGATCCACAAGGCTTGATTCAAAAATTCTTAGCCTACTCAAGTTTGTGACCATACGGGTTGTTCTCGCAGATATCTTAGTATATGTCTGGTTGTTATCCAATGATCATGCTTGGGCTCTACCTGGAACTAACTAAGATATTCACTGCAAAACAAATGTATGGTCAAGTATTTACCAAATACATCAGTGAGCTAACTAATTGCCTATACCTTGTCAAATTCACATGGCTTGATTCAAAAATTATTATCCTCCTCAAGTTTGTGATCATGGGGGTTGTCATGGGTTTGCAATCCATCATGTCAAACATTTTCATCATCTCAATTACATACTTTCATTAACCTAGACAAATCTCATCAGATCCTTGCCAAAATTCCAACCCCAAATAATAGTGCATCAACTCTAGATCCTTCATATTAAATTTTGTTGCCAATTACTTTTTACACTCTTGAATATGACCTTCCACACCTGTCATGAGAAGATCATCCACATATAGAAGAACAATTATAGACTCGTCCTTCACAACCTTGATATAGAGGTTCATATCAACAAAACTCTTCGAGAAGCCCAATCTTTGTAGATATGTATCCATCCTCGCATACCAAGCCTTTGGTGCTTGCTTAAGGCCATAAAGTTCCTTCTTCAGCTTGCAGAAAAAAGCCTCTCTATCTTTTACTTCAAATACCAATTATTGTTCTATATATACTTCTTCATCAATAGTACCATTCAATAATGTTGTCTTGACATCCATTTGATGGGTGTTCCATCCCATCGATGTTGCCAAAGAGATCAATGAATGCATAGTTGTATACCTTGATGTAGGAGAAAATGCCTCTTCATAATCGATGCCATCCTATTGGGAGAAGCCTCTAGCCACAAATCTTTCCTTATATTTATCAATACTTCCATCTACTGCATGTTTAATCTCATATAGCCACTTAGAAGTTACCACAAATTTGTCTGTAGGCCTAGGTATGATCTCCCAAACTCCATTCTTCATTAATGATTGATATTCTTCATTCATGGAGTCTTTACATTATTAGTGTTTGACAACCTCTTCAAATGTGGATGGTTCTACTTATATTAACTTTGTCATATAGGTTGCATACCATAAATATATTTTGGCTTCTTACTTTCCCTAAATGTGCCTTTTATTGCTCCATGTCCTTCTACATCTAGAAGAGTAGACTTCAACCAATTAGGTCTCTTTCTGCTTTCAGGGATGATCACTTGTTGCACAGGTTTACAAGGACCTTCATCTTCATGATATGAATTCTCTTCCTCCCTATTGCATTCTTCTTCAAATATTGGAACTTATTCATCATTAAAGTACATTGGGAGGTACTTTGATTTCTTGAATACAATACTTTCGTCAAATAACACATATTGTCTTACTTCTATTTGGTGTCCTTCCTTTATGTAGATCCTATATGCCTTTGAAGTATTAATATAACCAACAAATATTCCCTTCATGCTTGTAGGATCCAACTTCTTTTTCTTATCTTTCAGAATGTGAATATAAACATGACAACCAAATATTCGGAGATGGTCTACTCTTGGTTTCTTTCGAGTGAATGCTTCCTAAGGAGTCATGTTGTCTAGTTATCTATGCGGACTTTGATTTTAAAGATACACAATAGTTTTGTTGCTTCACCCCACAAAAATTTAGGGAAGCCTTGATTATGTAACATGGTTCTTACACTTCCCTCAATTGAATGATTCTTTCGTTCAACAACTCCTTTTTGTCCAAGATTATATGGGACTATCAACTCCCTCTTAATCCCAACCTCCATATAGAAAATATTAGTTCCTTTGATGTGTACTCTCCTCCATTTTCATATCTTAGTACCTTTATCCTTCTTTCTATAAGGTTCTCTACTCCAACTCTAAATTCTTGAAATTTTTTGAATACTTCGTCCTTGGACTTCAACAAATAGATCCAAGTTTTCCTTGAGTGATCATCAATGCATGTTACATAATATAGATGACCTCCAGGAGACTTTGTAGACATAGGACCAAAAACACCAGAATGAATGAGATCTAGAACTTTTTTTGACCTTGAAGCACTGCTTCCAAATGGTTGCTTAACATTTTTACCTAATACACATCCCTTGCATACTCCTTCATGATCCTCATTAAGTTCAGGGATGCCATTCACCATTGAATTTAGAGTTGGTAATATTTTGTACTAAAGGTGTCCAAACCTTCTATTCCAAAGTTCACATGGGCTTACTTCAATGTGAACCAAAGCTTGAGAAATAGGGGTCAACAATCTATAGAGTCTTCCCTCACAAATCCCAATGATCTTTGCATTTTTGATGTTAGAGATTTTATCCCAAACCACAACTTTTTCATCTAGAAAAGCAACTATATCTCCCTTATCTTCTAGAGATGAAATAGAAAGTAAGTTATTTTGCAAACCTAGTACAAACATAATGTTATTGAGATGGATGTTTCCTCCATTTTCCAGCTCCAACAAGGTTGATGCAATTCCTCTTACAAGATATCTCTTCTTATCACCAAGTTCAACATAGTAGGAATATTTTCCTCTTGATAAGGTATTTTGTTTTTTATCTCTTCGCACCTATCATATGTCTTGATGCTCCATTGTCAATTACCCAAATATTCTCATCTTGAAATGTGCCTACAAGTGCTGAGAATAACCCTTTGTCCTTTGTAGAAGTCTTAGTTGTACGATTCTTGATGGATAATAGGATATTCCACAATGCACTAATACCTTGCTTGAGATGTCTTGCTACCACAGAACACTACTTCAAATATTAGTTCAAGGATGTAGTGATCTTCATCATGCCCTTAGCCAACCTTAGCTCTGAAACCATGTCGAGAAATCTAAAGGGCTACAATTATGATTATTTCTCTTAAACTTCATAACTGATTGTGATGTATTTTTATTTTTCTTGATTATTAATTTCTTTTTTTATTATTATTTCATTCTTATCATCAAACAACTACCATAAACAAGAGACGTAAGAACACAAGATGTAGGTTTCAAGCCAGGGCTAAAACCTCTCCTCTTGAGAGGAAAACCCACAAATCCATTCTCTTATTATAAATTCTTCAAATGATGAATTTCAAGTCCTTTAGACCAAGACCAACACCCTTCTAAGATCAAGTCATACCTTCTTGATGATGTGCTTCGTCTATCCAAGTCAAACCCAATCAAATATCTTCTAGCTGCACAACTTCAACCCTCAACTACAGAATTTCAGCCTCCACTGCAGGTCTGGAATTTTCGACCCCTACAACAGTTACTTCTTCCACACACGTGAGAAATATTTGGGCTTCCAAGGGTTCCTTTGACCTTCACTTGATTTTTTCCTTCTTCTAGGACATGTAGATGATCTAGTAGACCTTCCTTCAACCTCATTTTTGCAATTTCCTCAACTTCAATCTTGTAGCATCAAAACCCTAGCCTTCTTCTTTCGCACGTGTGAGAGAGACAGAGAAATAATCCAAACTTTCATCCTTCATCCGTCTTCCTTATTCTCTATCCTTCTTTCACTTCTCCTTTGCTTAGATGATGAGAAGATGCATGAGTGTCCATAGGAGGTCGAGTTCCCTCCTATATATAGGCTTCCAAGGAGGATGGCATGCCCTAATGAAACACTCCACCTAGGATAAAGAGATGTATTCCATCGGGAAAATGTGTCGACAATGGAAACATTACATTTTGGGGAAGGAGACGTCCATCCACATAGATCACCGACCTCTTAAGTTTGTTTAGACACAAGGGAAGTTACAGAATGATCAACATCATAAGTGGTCTACATATCTGCAACAATTCCACTTGAACATTAAATACAAGAAGGGCAGCGCCAATCATGTTGCAGATTGCCTCAGTTGTCCCCTAGTTGCAGCATTGACTATTGTTCTCAACTCTTGTGGCCATGAGACCTCTGAATGACCACAATTGTACAAAAATGATCAATAGTTCACCACCACATATCGGATGCTAGTGGATGGTAAGAAAGTTCCATATTTCCACATCCAATATGCAATATTATCCTACCTAGGCCACATTTGTGTTCCTTTAAGCGAGCATGACAAGATGATTTGGGAGGAACATTATAGTTGGGTTGCAAGACACTTTGGTGTGGAGAAAAGTATGGTCATACTAGAAAAGTATTTTTATTGGCCAAAACTATGATAGGACGTTGGCAAATATATCATATCCTACACTGCCTATGCCATTGCCAAGCCAACCATAAAGAAGTAAGGCTTGTACACTCCTCTTCTTACTCTGAGATAGCCCTGGGAATCCATCTCCATGGACTATCTATTGGGCCTCCCTTCTACCAAGCAAGGTAATGATTGTGTATGTGTGATCGTGGACAAATTTTCTAAGATGAATATATTGGCAGCTTGCAAGAAGAGTATCACATTAGAGGACACTACTAAACTTTTCTTTGAACAAGTATGGGTATATTTTGGAATCATAGAGACCATTATTTTATATCGAGATAGTAGGTTTCTGAGAATATTCTAGATGAGCCTCTGGAAATGATTGGACACTAAGCTCACCAAGTCGACTGCATTCCATCCCCGGACTGATGTCCAGACAGAGGTTGTCAATAGGATGATATTACACATACTACAAATGTACAACTCCAAGCATCCACAAACCTGGGATGAGAGTCTTCCTTATGTGCAACACAGTTATAACAAATCTCTTCATAACTCGACATGTCGCGGTCCTTTCCAAGTGAGTCTGGGTTTTCAACCATTGTTTCTAATTGATGTTGTCATGCCTCATGTGACTACATAAACAAAGTCCACACATGTATAGTCTGAGGTTGATAAAGCAACCCATTTTGTTGAGCGCATCCAACACTTCTACTAACAGATGCACAAAATCTTAGATAAGTCTAATTCCAAGTACAAAAAGTGGCATGATCAACATCGGGTGCCACACAAGTTTCATGTGGATGACAAAGTTTGTTGTATTTACACAAAGAATGCCTTACAGTAACCCATCAAAATCTCAAACCACTCTGATATGGGCCTTACACAATCACCAAGGTTGTGTAAGACAATGCTTTTGAGCTCAACATTCCCCCATTCCTTGGTTTGCACCAGTGTTCAATGTGGACTACCTCTGGCCATACTTTCCACCATTACTGGACACATCAAAGATTGCAAAACAAATCACAACAAAGGAACTAAACTCATAGTGCATGGAACAAGCCACAATTGATCAAATCATGAACACACAGATCAAGAACACTCGCCAACAAAAGATCCAACTGTATCAGGTTGTCAAAGTTGGTCAATTATTGCACCAAGGCAAATGGCTCACCAGGGACCAAGTTTAATAGAAGTTTCCCCATCTCATGGAGACACTCAACGCAATAGGGACCATTGCTTCCTAAGGGGGAGGATTGATCCAAGTGTATATTGGTGGCCACCCGCCTATTTTACTTGGACACCCACCATTATTTCTTTCAGTTTCCTTAATTGTAGCACAATTTACTATTTTTGGCAGTTTTCCAGGTCCTGAACTTCCAGAGTTGTTTTGAGGCCCTAAACGACGTTTTCTTGGAAAATGAGAAAATCCACAATCCTCAGCATGGGTATTCAGTCGAATGTTGTAGTCCTTGGATAGATATTTCTGATGAGGTATCATACACATCAAACGAAGATCGTATACCAAAGTTACGACCTCGAGAAGTTGATGTATCAATTTACCTAATGGGGCCCACAAAATTTTGGCACTTCAACTCCTAGGGTTAGGTTTTTGGATGTTTAGGGTTTTCCATTGTTTCTCAATAATAAATAGGCCTTCAAGCCTCATTGTAACATAGTTCAGAAGGCATGTAGTTGCCACATATCTTCTCAGAGATAAGTTGTCATTGTTTGAGCTAGTTTATTTCCATTATGCATGTAAAAAAATTTCAGTCCTTTATTATTAATGAATTGAAATTTTGTTTTCATTGTATCTTTGTGTTATTTTTTATATCTGTATTTCATTTTGTCCCTTCATAAAATTCGTATGAAGTGTTCCCAATTCAAGAAGAATGATTCCTTAGAGGTACTAGCTTGACTAGCTTATGTCTGAAGCACAACTCGTCAGGGGCTTTGGCTATAAATTGTCATATCACGCACTTGAGAAGAAGTTGAATTAAAGAAGTGAATAGTTAAATCATATTTGAATAACTAAGTGGTCACAAACTTGAAGACAAGTCACCACTATAAACAACACTAGGAAAACTAGCCAATAACAAGGTGTCGGGATTTCCATTTTCGTTTCCATTTGTTTGGCAACTTGGCACACAAAGATGGCTTGAAGCTATTTTGTTCACTTTAGAAAGACATGGCCACGTCAAAGATGTTGAGATACATTTAAAACAAATTTTCCATGGAGCATTTACAAATACATTTATCATGTCACATGTTACGTATGAGCACTATTTAATTAGATGTGTTTTTGTTATCGCCCAAGTTAAATATTCTCACTAAAGCATCATTGAAAAATGTTGGTCACGTATTTAATCTTGTGATCGATTTATTGGTACAAATAATATTGTTTTTAATTATTATTCATATAAACAAAATTCCCACTTCCAATCTTCATTGTAGCAATATAAGAATAACAAATGTGGCAATCTCAAGTCATATCAACTTAATATCTGATTGTTTTTTTGGTAAAAGACTCATAATGATGAGAACACATAATCTGAGAAAACAATTAAAGCAACTAACAGACCATTCATGTGATCATGTGATATGGAGTATGCTCTCATAGACTATTTATTAAATATCTTTATGTAATTATGAATACATGTAAATTATGATTATTTCAAAGGTTTAGAGTTAATTTGTTTTTCCAAAGTTCATCAATTTATTTAATAATACGTATGTAAATTATGATTATTTCAAAGGTTTAGAGTTAATTTGTTTTTCCAAAGTTCATCAATTTATTTAATAATACGTGTGTAAATTATGATTATTTCAAAGATTTATAGTTAATTTATTTTAATTTGTTTTTTCAAAGTTTATCAATTTGTTTAATAATAGATGTGATGTTAAATATTTTAAATCTTCAAACAAAAATATTTAATACATATTATATAAATATTATGAAATTATTAAAATGTTTTTATTTCTACTAATTAGTAAAATATAAATACAACTATATGCAACCAAATAAATGTTATTAATATCCATAAAAACCAAAATCCATCTCAGAATTAAAATTACAATTTTATAGAACCTTATATACTTATTTAACGTGACATTATATACTTAATTAAACATTAAAATTAAAGAGTTGAAACTACTTACTTTATACTCTTTAACATTTTTTTATCTTATTTACTTTGAAATCATCATCTATATTGATATATTTTCTATTTAGAATTATATTCTTGTGGAACTTTTGGAGTTTTTGGTTGCAATTTATAAGTACATGAGTTAGCTTACCTAGCATTTTTTACAATGATAAGAATCTTATGTGATCATTATGTTGTATTCAATGTCATTAAAGGTAATCTTCCATATATATAAATTAGATTCATATAATTAAGTGTTATCATCTTTACAAGAAGTAAAAAAATCAGACCAAAAACTAATGTAGTATAAAAATCACACTAAAAACGAAAGTAATATACAGTTAAATTAATATACACTATTGATAAAATCTGTCTTTATTTTTTTTACTCTAATTTTTTAACTATATTTAAACTAAACAACAAAAAAAACTATTACTTAAGTATTGGGTTAAAGTTATACTTATATCTCACAACCTTATAAAGTCAATTCAAGCATATGAAAAACGTGTCATACTTCCAATTGAGGTATAGAGCTATTTGAGGGTGGATTTGAAAAATAAAAAGTTGGGCCCTTATTACCTTATCGGGCCCTAATGGTAGACTTAAAAAAGGGACTGGGACTGTCATTAGTCTGAAATTATCATTCAAAAAAGATTTGGACCGTCTAATTTATGAGTGCAGAGGTGTCATTTGTAGTGAAAACGTAAGCAAAGTTTTTTATTATCGTTCTTGGTCAAATGACATGGTACTCTGATCCGCTGTTGAACTAAATCTTCGCCATGGTATTTGGAGCAAGAGAGCAGAAGGAAGCACTGAATCTCGGTGGAAGAAGCAGGGCAACTGGAATTTGGAAGCTTGGCCATTGGACTTAACAGTGTCCTCTGTGAAGATTGATTTGACAATTCACAAAATTATTTGTTATTTTTGTTTTTGTCTCCTCTTTGGATGGTGAATTCCCTGAACAATATTTTTTACTGATTACTCAAGTGGGCGTTTGTTGTTTCTATCTTGAATGGGTACAGGGATTGTCTGGACAACAACATCTTCATCCAAATATTGCTACTTATCTGCAATGCAAGATTGTTTTGTTGTAGGGATCATGTATCTATGACATCTTTTATTATGTTGTTTCTGGAATGAAACTTGTGCATACTTGTTTTTTCAATCTGTAATCTTGTTGTATATGGACTATTGACTGTAATATTTCCCTAGAATAGTAGGCATTATAATCTCATGGCAGATATGTATTTTCTGGACATTGCCTATGGGGCATATGTTAGGAATATTTAGAGGACAATATGTATATTTCAATATTTGATATTAATATAATATCATGCTTTTTTCGTACTAAAAAAACCTTATATCCATAGGTTACAATTTTATTTTAAAAATAATGGAAATTTTATTAAGATTTTGACAGAATTTAGTAATTTTTTTTGGAAATCCAGATTATAGTTTTCAAACTTTAAAATTTAGGATATCTCAAAATTTTTTAATAATGTTGAATCTATTTTCACCATTAAAAAACAAGTCAAACACTCTCATAATTTTTTTTATTTTTTTCACTAAATTATAACCAGAGTTTTCATGAAATTATAACCTCGATACACAATGCCATATCTATTTCTCTATTTCTGAATGATATTGTACAAAGTTTCCAAAAGGGAATACCTCCCATTAAACTTTTGTTGCTTTACTATTCTTTTTAAACATATATGTGGTATTATATCCATGTTTTGGTTGTAACCTCCCTTGTTCAATGTGTGAATGCAGTTCCACAGAAGAACAAAAGAGGTACAATAAGTGGTGGGGCAGATAGCTTTTCCGTTGCTTCCTTCACAAGCGAAAGTTATCACTATTGTTCGTAATCCCCAGTGACATGTATTGTAATATCAAACTGAGTTTTACAACATTAGTTGGCTAGGTATATCTCATAGTTATTAAATTAACGCATGTTTTGTCCACGTGTCAGTGATAAAGATATTTGTTTACTAAGTGAGTATGTAAAGTTGTAAGTAGACCAAGGGTGCCCAAACCTCGAAAGTTGCTTTATGACTATCTATGTGGAACACTGTTGGAATCATTTACATGTTAAATGATACAGTTGGCTTATATATGATCTGCCAATCCAGTTAATAGAAGCATTTCATGCAACTAGAAAAAGTGTCAGAAGTATATCTTTTTATGTATGTTATAGATAGCATTTCTTCACTCGATGAAGAATAGCAGCATGTTCTATTTTGGGAGTAAGAAACTTGAAAATATCATTGAAGTTTGGAATAAGATGCACTTTCCACAGGCTAAAAGTTGTATCGATTGAATCTCTCGAATGTGAAAAGCAAGAACACGCATCAATAAAATCTCCATATGGAGGTGTCCTATGAAGAACATTCATTAAAACATAGAAATGCAAGTGAAGAAACCTGTAATGGAGCCAAAATAAGCATGATAGAAACTGAAGACATCGAGTCCTATCGTTGCAAAGATACAACTATACTCGCAGTTCGTTGTTGATGAAAATGAACAAAGAAGATGCACAATCCGGGATCTTGTTGCAGCAGTTGAGATGTCAAATGATACACTTTTCAGAAGAATCATTCCATGGCCATAATGATGCTGATATTAGAATGAATGAATGGAGCTGTATTCTTAGAATGTGAAAGAGGTAAGAGGAGAAGACAAATTGCAAATAAAATTTCGGTTATTTGAAAGTTTTTTTGAAAATAGTGTTTACAAATCTTTTTACTAGTAGCTAGAAAATGCATTAGAGCGATATTGAAGTATAAAATGGGTCTTCCAAGGAAAATAATAAAATAAGAGTTAAAATAATAAAACAACAATCATAATTTTTTAAAATAAAACAAATAAAAACATTTTTCATTGCCTTTTTTGGCTTATCTCTTTATAGGTATATTCAAATGTCTGTAGGCATCTATTGGATCCAAAATTAAATTCCACCTCTAATGAGTACCAACTATGCATATTTTTTTAGTAGACCCAATACAAAAAATTAAAATAAGCTAAAAAAAAATAAAAAATAAAAAATCTTAAAATATTTACCCTTGGAAATGATATCATCATCTTGAATCTTATTGGTTCTTTTAAAGTTTATTTTATTATTACATTTTTCTTCTTGAGGCCAATTTTTAACTTCAAAATTCTCAAAATTCTCTTAATGCATATAAGAAATTTGGTAATCATTTTCATATATTGTGTGCATATCAATTGTCACTATATTTGTTGCAAATGTTTTTCTCGTCTTAAAACAAGTTGGGAATTAATGATAAAATATGTAAAGTACAGAAGAAGTAACATCTATAAGTAACTTGGGATATGTGCAATGTTATGTTTACCTCCTGATATTTGTCAAGCCATGTTGAGGTCTATTGGGAAAAGAAGAAAAAACTTGAAGTGGTTTTCAACCTACAAACTTGAGACTTGTTGGGATGTTGAACAACCTTACAAGAAATGAGGATCGCAAAATGATTCAAATAGATATCAATTCACAAACAAAAAGTTATATAAACCACATTACTAATGTCATGGGCATAGTATCTGTAGACCTGGAACAATTTTGTGTTATCCATTTGGTTCAATAACATGTTGTCACAATGTTGCTAAAGATCAAATGGTGAATGGACTTCCAACTAAGCTAATCCCAAAAGAGGTTCCCCTATAATATGCAAGGAGGCCATTTTTCCACCATTACCCACCATGGAAATTTGAAATTTGCTATTGATCAAACAATACCAACAACGATGATGGAAACAGATCTAGCGGCAAAGTGTGTGTTGAAGAATCTAGGGCAAATAATTGTAGTGTGGTTCTTTCTTACTTGATAACAATTTGTGGAGTCTTTTTACTTTTTCTTGTTAGCTTAATCTTCTTCTTATTATTATTAATGCATGTGTGTGTACTTCATCAAACTGCTACCAAAACATAAGAACAAGAACACAAGATGTTAGCTCTTTGGCAGGGCCAAAACCTCTCTTTTCTTGAGAGGAAAACCCTTTAGTAAGTTTCTCTTCTTGAAGCTTCTTATTGATCAATGCCAAACCCTAGATCCCTGACTTGAATATCCTCCAAGCGCAAGTCATGTCCTTCCAGTACTTGGTTTCTTCAATACTTCCTCCTAGCACTTCGACCTCCTTCTTTCGACACTTCGTTCTTCTCTTAATTGTTGATAGACCTTGTTGCACTTGCTCTAGAAGAGACATCTTTTGATAAGTCCCTTTTCTTGTGATGATCCATTTCTTCTACTCGACCAAATGATCTCTTACTTCAAGCTGTAGGTGTAGACATGATATGACTTTCATGTTGCCCTAGATTTTTGCACGTGTGGTGATTTCCTTGATATGGTAAGCCCTTTTCTTCCTTCACTTGAGTGTCCTTCTCCTTCGCTTGATTGGTAGACATTATAGGTTTATTTTCCTAGCCCAATTAGAGAGATATGCCAACTGTGGGTTTCTATTTTTATGACCGCATGCAACCTCTCTTGTCCTCGCACATGTGACTATAGATTTCCCTAGAAGTAGTCCTTTAAGATTCGATGTTATTCCTTCCTTCGATGGTGCACTAGAGGCTCCCTTTCTCGTCTCTTTTTCACCTTTTACTTGCTTATTTTCTGCTCTGATTTCAGAGCCAAGTGAGTACGTTTTGGTGGAGTGGATGACCGCTATATATAGAGGATTGTCCCTCCTTTTAGGCTGACTAGAAGGCCAACTTGAGGATAGTTTGCAAACCGACTTGTTGTGCTTGCTTTGGATGGCTTCTTTGGTGGTGTAACATGTTTGAAGGAGCTTCTTTGATGGTGCCTTTGCATAGGAGGAGACTTGACTTTGCTTGGAGGTATTCTCTTGACTCTAATGCATAATCATACATGGGGTAACATGCCCTTAAGGCCTTCAACATTTCCTTTTGACTATTTGACTCACCTGTAACACTTAACATGTGCTAGACCTATTTCAATGAGCAAGAAACTCATTGATATATATTATAAAAATAATATTTATTTTCTTGAATAAGTACAAATATAGAAAGTATATTTATGAAGATCAAACCTAGTTACATTTCCTTCAACACTCCCTCTTGACTAGGGAGGTATTCATACAACATTACAAGGTGTTTGGGTAATATCAATCTTGAAGAATTCACATAAGAGAAATTGGATTTGCAATCCATCTGTTATATCATCATATCAATAAGCATTGTCATAGTGCAAAGCCTTGACTAACAACTCCATCTCTTCATAAGATCATGAGCTGCAATTCTGGCAAGACCAATGATTTATAGACACCTTCATCATTGTCTCTCAAGGTACATACCCACCCAGGTGCCCTCTGAGTATGAACTTTTAAGACTATTCTTATCTTGGGTTCCCAACCCTCAAATAATATCGATCCTCTTGCCTACTCTTGTCTCGGATACCCTACACATCCTCAAAGAGTATCATATGTTAGATGATTACCCAATCCTCCCATTATTTCTTCCCAAGTGAAGACCAGAATGTTGTGTCTATCTTGTGTCTATATTTCCATTCATGGCCTTCATCTAGACTTATGGTTGTTAATCCTGGTCTAGTGCATGACCCATGAGATGGAAAAAACACAAATTTCACTCCTTTGTAATCATGGGTGATCCAAAACTCCCTCTTGATTAGGGGCTTGTCAGAGCTCCCTCTTAACCAGGGACCCTTTCATTCATCAACAACTTCTTCGTGGTCCTTTAGCTGCTTGATCTCCTTTCTCGCTTGATGCCATGAAGTATTTGTTCAACTTTCTTCTAGGTAGGGCACCATCAATTGATCACTTTCCTTCCTAGTTTGTCATGTCATTACTTCCTTTGTGGAAAGTGTTTTTCTTGCCATACATCAGTTTTTTTGTCATCTCACTACTCCTTTGCAATTTGTCCTTGCTTCAGAATACTCTTCTCATGGATGCTTCATTGTACTTTCTTGTTTACATGTTTTGACCTAGTAGCCCATCATGACTTCATTCTGATATTGCTTCAACATTGCTTTTTATTTTTCTGGATGGCTTCTTCATCATGACATCTTTGTAGAGTAGAATTAGTTCTCTGCATCATTCATATCTCCAAGGCCTTCATAAGTTTCAAGGATCCTTCCTTCCTTTTTCAAAGTTGTCCTATCTTCTTTCGAGAGATATCTTCAGAGTATCTTGCCAGATAGTGATTCTCGATGATCATGGTGTTCTTCACATGCTTGATCTCTTTCTTCATTCGCTTCTTCTTAGATAGATAGGTAAACCATCTTATGCTTCTTATGAGAGCATTGCTTGCTTCCTGGACTAGTCATCATTTCTTCTTGCTTTGTAGTCAGAAATATTATACTCCTTATGTGAGCATATCTTTTTGTTGACCTTTATTGCATTGTAGTACATGACTTTTAGCATGTCCTTTGTGAAAGAGATTATTTCATACTTGATCATGTTATAGAACTATTCCCATGACTCAATATAATATAAAAATGATAACATGACTAAACTTTGATGCATACATACTTCATCTTGATTCTCCTTTGATCATCTTAGCTTCATTTGGTTGTCCTTAGTATGGCCCTCCTTGCTTCATCTTAGCTTGCTTGCATATCATCCTTTTCTTGAATCCAATGAATGGGATTCCCAATGAGACATCTGCTTTGGTTTATGAACCTTCCTTTGAAGATTCCACCATAGGATCTTAAAGACCCTTGCTTTGCAAATATTTCTTTTCTTTTGATGATGGAGGTCTTCTAAGATTCTTTTTCATCATTAATTTTCTTTCATAGTGTCTGAGGTCCTATTCTAGGTATGCTCCTTCTTCATGAATATCTTGAGTTATGTTCATCATGCTTCTATATTCTAAAAGATATTTCTAACCATGCATTTTTTTTCTCATTTATAAACACTCTTTTTGCATGAGTATCTAGAATTCTATGTACTTCATTTTTATATATTCTAGAATATGTTTCTAGCTATTGAATTTTATTTTATTCCTACATGCCCCTATCCTACTCAAAACATTGAAAGAAGACTTGAAGTAAAGAGTTTGACCTAGTCATAGTAGAGATACGGAGAATCTTCCTTGTTTTTCTTCTTTTCTTCTTCTTTCACCTCAGGAGTCATGTGAGATTCTTCCCTCTTTCTTTTTTTGTTGTTGTCCTTCGTAAGCTTAGGACAATTCCTTTTGTAGTGTCCATATCTTAGCATCCAAAACATTGGATTTTTGACATGTCTTTGTTGTTTGTTCTTCGTGGACCAAATTTGCCAAATTTTCCCTTTCTCTTGGCCATGGTAGCAAATGCTTTCTCCTTTGATCCCACATCTTCCTTTGCTTTAAGTCTGGTTTCCTTTGTCCTGCATAGAGACCACATTTCACTGAGTGTGGTTGCTTCCTTCTTGGCATATATGCTTGATGTGAAGTTGCCACAATCCTCAAGTACAACATTGAGTACTATAATTGTTAACTCTTTGTCAGACATGACTTCCCCAAGATATTGAAGTTGATCTCTCATTTCAGAGATTTTTATGAAGTAGGGAGCTATTCCTTCCTTTGTTATATTCATCTTGTACAATTCATTCCTTAGAGATATTACTTCTCTGGTTGTGGATACCAAGAATAGCTCTACTAGCTTATCATAAATTTCTTTTGACGTTTCAAATTTGGAGACATAAGGAATGAGAGAGTCTTTGATTGATTTTATTAGAATCCTTTGTGCTCTTGTCTCATCCTTATTCTACTTAGCTAAGGCTTGACTTTGTTCCTTAGCAAGGATAGCGATATTCCCTTTGATATGTTCTAGAAGTTCATTCTCCTTGAGAAGTAGATCAGTCCTCTTCTTCCATGCAAGAAATTTATTGGTACCTACCAATTTGTTGCTTTCCTTGCAAAAATACATTGATGTATATTTAGAAGGGGAAATATAGTTACTTGATAGATTTTTTAGATGTAATGGATTTTCTTCCTCCTTGAAGACTTGATGGCTTTCCTTCCTTGGATCTTCATGTTCTTCAAGTTGCCTTCTCCAAGTGGACTTTCTTGATGAATTGTAGCTTGATGTAGGTCCTGCTTCGACCTGATCTTCTTTGTAGGTGCCTTTATGTAAGGCTCTTCTTCTTGCTATGTAGTCTTCCTTAGGTAATGATAGGTGATAGGCCTTCTTTTCCTTGAGTAGATTTGGCTTGATGCTTCAACCTTGTAGATGACTTTCCTTGATGTGTCACCTTAGCTCCGATACCATGTTGAAGAATCTAGGGCAAACAAGTGTAGTGTGATTCTTCATTACTTGATAACAATTTGTGGATTCTTTTTACTTTTTCTTGTTAGCTTAATCTTATTCTTATTATTATTAATGCATGTGTGTGTACTTCATCAAACTGCTACCAAAACATAATAACAAGAACAAAAGGTATTGGCTCTCTGCCAAGGCCAAAACCTCTCTTCTCTTGAGAAGAAAACCCTTTAGTAAGTTTCTCTTATTGAAGCTTCTTACTGATCAATTCCAAACCCTACACTCTTGACTTGAATATCCTCCAAGCACAAGTCAATTCCTCCTGATACTTGGTTTCTTCGATGCTTCCTCCTTCCGGCACTTCAACCTCCTTCTTCCGGCACTTCGTTCTTCTCTCAATTGTTGATAGACCTTGTTGCACTTTCTCGAGAAGAGACACCTTTTGATAAGTCCCTATTCTTGTGACGATCCCTTTCTTCTACTTGACCAAATGAGCTCTTTCTTCAAGGTGTAGGTGCAGACTTGATATGACTATCTTGTTGCCCTATATTTCCACATGTGTGGTGATTTCCTTGATATGGTAAGCCCTTTTCTTCCTTCACTTGAGTGTCCTTCTCCTTCGCTTGATTGGGAGACCTTATAGGTCTAGTTTCCTAGCCCAATTAGAGAGATATGCCAATTGTAAGTTTCTGTTGTTATGACCACAGGCATCCTTCCCTGTCCTCACATGTGTGGCTTTATATTTCCCTAGAAATAGTCCTTTAAGATTTAGTTTTCTTCCTTCCTTCGATGGTGCACTAGAGACTCCCTTTCTCATCTCTTTTTCACCTATTACTTGCTTATCTTCTGTGATGATATCAGAGGTAAGTGAGTGCATTTTGGTGGAGTGGAAAACCTCTATATGTAGAGGATTCTCCCTCCTTTTAGGCCAACTAGAAGGCCAACTTGAGGACAGTTTGCAGGCCGACTTGTTTTGCTTGCTTCGGATGGCTTCTTTAGTGGTGTAACATGCTTGAAGGAGTTTATTTGATGTTTCCTTTACATAGTAGGAGACTTGAATTTATTTGGAGGTATTCTCTTGATCCTAATACATAATCATACATGGTGTAACATGCCCTTAAGGCCTTCAACATTTCCTTTTGATTATTTGACTCACCTATAGCACTTAACATGTGCTAGGCCTATTTCAATGAGCAAGAAACTCATTGATATATATTATAAAAATAATATTTATTTTCTTAAGTACAAATATTAAAAGTACATTTATGAAGACCGAACCTAGTTACATTTCCTTCAACAGTGTGCCGCTCAATGATAAGGAGTGATCAACGTTTCCCTTCCTTGGTTGGAGCCACCAATGATTTCAAACACTATAATGGTGATGGTGAAGAATTATTGGCGTTAACTACATGAATTCATTGAGGCAAGTTGATTATGAGATTGAGATTTTGATTGCATGTAGTCATATTAATCCCAATGCCTTTGGGTGGTCTTGATATCTTGGATATTTTACTACACATTACTACAAGGACATACAAATTGTGTTTGATTTTTTTGGTCATTAATGTTCCATTAGTGCTTGTTTGAGGTAGGTGTTCCACTATTCACAATATTGCTCGTATTTGATGTTATGAAATAACAGTTGTCATAGGTTTCGAATGCCAAGACAAATAGCCTCAAAATGAGTAATATGAATATTTTAGGCCACAATATACCCTCCATGTGGCTCCCAGTGCATGAAGAATCTAAATTCAACTAAGGAATTGGAAAAAATAAGAAATGCATTGTAGAACAATTGAAATGAATACATGTTCCAAGTTTGCCATTCCAGGAAAGACCACTAGACACCAAGTTTCCTAAAGATGAGGGGAGATTTTAACTTGGAGGAGGATGATGAGCTATGTCACTTGTGTAGATCCATAATTCACAAATGTTAATTACATAATATAATCATTTTGGACCCATAATATTGATACATTGACTAAGGCTGAAGGGGACAAGGCCATAGCTAGCAAAATAATGAATCTGTTACGAAATATTTAAAGGAAATGGAGGTGAAATTATTTCTCGTTATTTACCTTAAACTTTGATTTAAGAAAACAATTGCATAATGGAGACAAGAAGTTAGACATGGAAATAAGAATAAAAAGAAGTTTGAAGGACATTGAAAGCATTGGAGCCTAATGTATGACAAGGAGCCTAAGTGCTTAGACCAGGAGGTAATTTTAGCACAACAAAGCAATATATCAACCAATGTATTCCCCACTCAACATGCAAACCTTATCTTCATATGCATTTATTTGTTGCTTAATAGCTTTCTCTTCTTGTGAAAGTGGTTGTAAGTCTTTATAAAAAAATTCTTTAATTATAATAAATACTTGCAGACTTGATGCCACTTTTTATTATTGGTCCTGAATATTTTTCCAATCAATTATTCAATAAAACACTTGTTGTTTTTCTAGGTTTGTTGACAAAATTTTCATGTTCTAGGTGAAAATTTTCCTTTAAACTTTGTAACAGGTTTGACATTTACCACTACTTATTTGTGATAAAGACTTTATTTTCTCAAGAATCAAAACTCACAAAGGATTTTTGGTACTGAACCTATGGGGTTTAGATAGGGATTTCAACTATTTCTTGCATGCATTGAAATCTATTTAAATGTTTCCCATACATTTTCTTCTTTGTCAAGATGGTTAAAGACTACCCTTAAAAATCCTCTTGATAATTTCTCCTCAATACCAAAGAATACCTATGATATTCCTCTCAATTTATGAGACTCTCTTTCCTACCATTCACTTACACTTTGTGTTTGTGTGTTGGGATAAATACACCCATTGAAAGGATTCTAGTTTGATGATCTATTTCAAGTTGATTAGTATCTTCGGCCTACACTATTATTCCAACATTTATTAAAATACAAATTGTTAGATTTGACATTTAAGGGTGTTTAAGGGAGATTTTTTCAGGTTATTTGAAACAATTATAATTTTGACAATTGAGGGTTACCCCCTCTAACCTAAGAGCCAACTTGAAGCCTAAAGCATGGAGGATATTGTCCTCCATAGGGTGCCTCAACACTATTCTCTTCCATAGAATATTCTTGAGGATACAACAAAATATATTATATTTGAAGTCATAACCTATAGAGAAACATTCAAAAACAACATCATGGCATTGAAGGCGATATTCATTTAAACACTAAATAATAGGCAGCCTTGCAATTAAAATAAAATAGTCTGATTAAAAGATTGGAAAACTAAAATGAGGCTCAAGAAGTACTTGATCAAGAGATTAAGATTTAAACTTCAAGATCAAGTGTTTTTTAAAGACAATAATTTGCAATTAAACTTTTGGTAGAGAAAATTTTAAATACTTAATTGAGAGACTAGATCAACACATGAAGTAGCCTTCCCAAGACCAACTAGTAGTAAGAGGCTAGACCTCTTGCTTGGATGGAGGTATGGTTTAGGTAAGCAAGAAAAATAATAGGTCCAAACATGGTTTCTTAGGAGAATGGCTTGGGAACTGAACTAGATAGGGCTTAGTTGCCTATATGAGAACTACTTGGGAGAATGATAACTAGACTATTGTTTCAAACTACCACTTGGAAAGGCACCATTATTTCAATCATAATTTAGTTTTTTAAGAACAAAAGTTGAAAGAAAATTAATCTAGACTATAACACTTTAAATTTGAACTTTTTACTTCATATTTTTAAGTTATTTCATTTTCTATTTTATTTTTCCATTGCCCTAATTGAATATGATGATTTCAAACCCACTCTATCAAAAAAATGTTACACAACTTTGCATTTCTACCTATATGAATCCTTCTGATATTTCCTTATTTTCATTCACCTCTTAGGTCTTTGTATGGCTATAACCATTCCGTACTTGCTAGTAATTTTCTTAAGCTTCCATTGTGTAATCGACTATGATTTCAATCACTTTTGGTCCACTCATCATTGCTTATGTGCTACAATTTTATGTTGATCTATTTTGTACAATATCCACATAAAATATTTGCATGTCATGGTTGAGAATTAAAAACATAAAGAAGTGTGTGTAATCGTAAGGAATGTAATGAAAAAATCCATGTACCTTCTACTTTGATAGATATTTCTATTTTAGAATAGGGCTTTCAGAATTTTAATTTAATTATCAATAATTATTAAGTGGATGGTAGGGATTTAACTTCCACAAAATATTCTAGAATATTCTTAGTTGTATTAATAGATCAAAAATTAAGATTTATCTCAAAGTCGTTACCCCTTTTCTACTCTTTTAATTGAATTGAATAATTAAAAAAATGTCACATAAAAATGTCTCATATAAACATGAGTTGTGTGTTTTTGGGCATGTGGTATTAGTAAGATATGGTATTGGCCCATGGTATTGTAATGAAATTGGTTAAGAATACCCATGGTAAAGTGGGAATTACTTGTTTTTTAAATATATACATGTTTAACTCATATATTAATTCTTTTTATAATAATGATAATTTAAAGTAAAGTTATAATTTAGCTATTTTTTATGATGTATTTTAATATTGAAAATATGAGATGTATTATAAGCTAAATATTTTGATATCTAATTGTGTTTACGAGCGATTTAATTTATATTATTGTGCTAGTTATAATTCAATAGAAAAATGATTTGTAACATAATTATAAAGAACATTATTCTCTTTACTCATTAAGCACTTTGTGCACTATAATATTTTTTATATAAATTCAATCAATACACAATTGAACCTTAGGGATAATAAAAGAGTTTACGTAGAAATTTTAGTGTCATGGCTGCCACAGTGATAATTTCCACTTCTTTCACCTCGATGTTGAAATGCCTCGATTGCTATTTCACTCACCATAATGTATACACTTGAGCAAGATATGCAACAATGCATGACATACAAGGTTGATATCTCAATAACTATTTGGATACTTAGGACCGCCTTCTATCAACTTTCCCACATCCCATTGAATTTCTTAACTACATAATTGACTATCATTTCCAATGGATCTTCTTTGAATGGCCTCTTATCCATGTTAACATTTGGGTAAAATCTCTTAACCTAGGTACCATTTTTGTCTCTGTACTCTGAACTATTCTAGGATCTCAGCATAAGAGAGCATCAATATAGGCTCGCATGGGTAGCTAGAATTTTGTTGTGATGTTAAAAAAACTCTCTTTTCCCCTCTGAAAAATGATAAACTTGTATACCATTACATACACCATCCCACATTACAACTAACAACAAACCAAATAGGGGCACTCAGCATGGAATCTGGATGGCCCACAATGAATGGAAATATAAACCAACTCAAAAGAAACTAACCACAAGCCAAAGGGGGTCGCTTAATACAATGAACCATCTAGTGATGTTAGTCCCAAAAGAATAAAAGTAAATCTAGTTCCGCAGAAAGGCAATGTGGTTGCACCTTATATTGTATTATTAGCAAGCATATTGACAAGCATATGGAACAATACATTTGACATTGATCAATCTAGAATTATGTACAAGGATAGATTCTACTTGCAACATTTGTTGGACACATAATCCTCTAATGGTTGGTGTGGAATGTGAACAGTCACCGGAGTCCAAGACACCACTTGGTATATGAAGACCAAGGGTCACAAGAATGTAATATAAATGTACATCTTTATTAATAGAAATGCATTCACGTTTATCCTATTTGGTTGTCCACTATTCTTGTGTATGTAAGATGGTATCACAACAGGCGTTCTCCTGCCCTGCTCCAATTTGAGCCATTGTTTTCTTGTGGCCTTTCGTTGTATTTCTATCACCGAACCTAGGTGTTGTCCAAACTCTTCCAAATTTGTAGTGATGAGAATGCAGGACCTAAATTTGTCCCTTTGCCCGCGAATTTCATTCTCATGTACAAAAAAAAAAACAAGCAGACCCACCTCCCTGCATGGAAGCACTTGCCAACTCTCTATTACTAAGCTAAGAAATGAATTTTGAACCGTTAGCTAAGAGCCTTAGTGGTGTTTTGAAGTGTTTGATAGTTCGAACATATTGTAGAAGGGATAACGTTGAGAGTTAAAACTCCTAGTGCACTGGCTCATTTCTTTTCAAGCTACCCACTCGAACCATTGATGTTATGTGCATTGTGAAGTCTAGGTGCAATCATATTGTCGTTGATTCATGTGTTGGCATTGAACTTGAAGTCTAAGCATAGTCAATGGGAATACAAAACGTTTGAATGCATATATTTCTGTGTGTGGGAATGGAAAAATGATTTTCCTTGAGTTGTGTCTTTGTATGCTAGTTAGAACATTGGATTGTCTGATGATTATGAAGTTGAAGCAATCTTAGAAATGTGTTGAAATTGTCCTATAACCAAAATCCATGTCTCCTTTTCCTTTATTGATTATTGTCTATCATTGACATGTCTCTCTTACTATGGTAACACTTCATTTCTCATGAATGTGAATGGTTGTTAATGTTTCATTTTCAGGCATTATCACCATATTGCCCTGGTCATGTTTAACGTTTTTCTTAGTATGTGCCTCAAATCTTGTCAATAGGAACAGTAACGCTCCACATCATATCCTAAATTCTTGTGGGAAACCACGGTAGCAAATCATACCAAGTGTGGGTGTTCATATATAAATCATGCAATTCACCCAATTCCACATTAATTGTCAACACAGGGCTCTACGATTTATTTCAAGGCTATCATGAAAAGTATATGCAGACCACAATTTCCCTACCCAGTACTGAATATTCAATTATAAACTTAGAAATTTGTAACAACAATTGACAACTATAAACACAAATAAGAGCAATGACAAGTAATGACTGTAACAGCATGTAGAAATTCTCACTGTAGATCACCTGATAATGCAATATACTAAAGCAAAATACTTGATCTAATTCTACAAACAAACTTGCAGAAGTTTAATCAATTTTGAGCAAGATCAAATAGAACACATATAATAGAGAATGAGAAATCAATCACACATGAACATAGAAGAATACTCCAGAGAAAGCCTCAGCTAAAAACCCCGATATTTGTATTATCATATAAGTGGAAATATCTCCGGATTACAGAAAGCTTTAGCTCACAAGCTATCCAGCTCTCAATACAATCCCTCAATGCTGCTCATAGACTGAATAGACAAAACATATGCCTTCCTCCAGTCCTCCAAGACTCCTATTTCCTTGCACAGTTTCTCCTGGGTCCTCTGGCTGCCACCTGTGTGAATTCACCTCTCACAGAACTCACCAAACTCAGAAGTAACTACGCAATCTCCAAGGAATGAATTCCTTCTGCATTCAAGAGATATCCTCAATGGAATATCCCTTCAATTGATGGTACACTATCCCATCGTCTGATCTCAACTGCGTCTCTGACTGAACTGACATGCATGAGTTATTTATGAGAGAATATTCAGTGATCTGAAGTGCAGTAGTTACATGCATGCATGCATTAACTAACTGAACTCACAATCAGTTCTACAAACTATTGGAACTAATCTAACTGGACTTAACTTAGCTAACTGAGCTAACTAATTACAACTCAAAGTACAACTCATCCTGATCACTTTAATTAAGGGATAACTTCCTCAATCAAAGGGAAAACTATTGCATGTCTTCACATAGACTTCATGTTTGATTTTCTCCAACTAATTAACTCAAGATGAATTAATTAATTATTTTTCAAACAGCTGCTAAGATCAAATCCAAATTTTAATTCTCAATTTTAGTTCAGGGACTAACTAAAATTGGAATGTATCCTGAAATGCTATTTATAACAATGTTATTTTTAGCACTTCTATATTTAGCATTTCTTGTTGCTATTTTCAACACTCCCTCTCAACAAGAAAGGGATTATCAGTCACCCCAATCTTGTCTCTATGGAACTCGAATTTGCATTTTGACAATGCCTTAGTCAAAATATCTGCATCTTGTTCCTCGGTCGAAACATACAACAACAACATGATCCTCTTCACCACACAGTATCAAAGATGATGATACCAGATATCAATGTGCTTGGACCTGTCCTGAAATACTGGATTCTCAGAGAGTTTGATACAACTCTGATTATCGCAATAGATCACAATTGGATCCATCCTCTGACCAAACAATCCAACTAGAATTTTCCGCATCCAAATAGCCTCATGCTGCCTGACTGGCAGCCATGTACCAAGAAACTGCAGTTGAACCAAGGTTGAAAATTCCTCCTGAAGTGCTCTTCCAGTCTGATGGACTCTTTGCCCAATCTCCATCTATGAAGCCCTAAATCTTCACTCCCTCTATCCATTCGTACCATAATCCATACTGAGATGTGCCTCTGAGGTATCTCAGCACATGCTTCACTGCCTTCCAAAATAGCTTGGTAGGCTGAACCATAGCTTGACTCAACTAGTTCACTGCAAAACACAAATCTAGTCATGTGTTCACTAAATAACAAGCTGCCGATAAACAATAGTAGCTGCTACCTCACCTGAAGTAGCATCCTCCTTCCTCCAATTACCTGCTAGAGGAGTGTGCATGGGCTTGCACTTTTCCATGTGGAATCACTTGAGTATCTCATTGGCATACATGCCTTGAGACACAAACATTTCCTCATCCTTCTACCACATTTCCATGCCTATAAAGTAGTGCATAAGAGCCATGTCTTTCATCTCAAACTCTCTTGCAAGGTCCTCCTTGCAAGACTTGATCAACTGATCATCCCTATTAATATCAGATCATCAACATAAAGAACAATGATCAATGGCTTACCTTCTACCATGATGTGGATCAACATAAAGAACAATGATCAATGGCTTACCTTCTACCATGATGTGGTAAAGGTCCGCATCTGCTTCACTCTTAGTGAAGCCCAACCCAGTGAAATAGCTGTCGATCCTGGTGTACCAAACACGACATTCTTGCTTCAGCCCATACAAAACTCTCTTGAGTCGGCACGCATGCAACTCATGATTGAAGGTCTCAAATCCTTCTAGCTACTCAATGTACACCTCTTCCTCAATCTTGCCATTGAGGAATGCAATCTTCACATCCATCTGATAGATCTTCCAACCCATCTAAGATGATAGTGCCAACATCGATCTAATAGATGAGTACCTTTCTACAGGAGAAAAAGTCTCATCATAGTTGATCCCCTCGACCTGTGAGAAACCACGGGCAACAAACCCTGCCTTATGTTTATCCACACTGCCATCATCTACTTGCTTTACCTTGTAAAGCCATCGGGAACTCACAACTGACATGTCCTCCGGTCTTGGGACAACATCCCAGACACTGTTCTGAACAACGGAGTTGTACTCCTCCACCATAGCATCAACCCAGACTAGTTGCCGCACTACTTCCTCAAAGGAAGAAGGTTCAGTCTCTACACACTCCCAACCAGGGCCATGTAACCAGTGTACCGCTCGGGTGACCTCCTCTGTCTGTGCTGAGAAGATGGTTGTCCCACATTCTCTCTCGCATCCAGCATCAATTTGTTAGCCTCCCTTGAGCTTTTTTGCCCATCTCTAGAAGACTCTGCATGAGTGGATGTCTCCACTCCTCGATCCTGTGCATGCGGCTACTCCGCATCAGTTTGAGGCTCCTCCTCCTTATGAACCAAAAGTTCCTCCTCTGCATGCAACTTGAGCTCCCTCTCAAGGGACACTCACATGGCTTTCTGCTCATTGAAATTCAGATCTCTGCATACCACTGTCCTCTGACTAGTAGGAAAGAACACCCAATCGTTGTGGGGTGTATCCATGTACCCCACAAGTATCCCCAACTCAGCTGTTGGATCTAGCTTCTTCCGAGCATCATTGGTCACATGGCAATAAACCAATGATCCAAAGATCCTAAAGTGACTCACATCTGGTCTCTTCCCGGAAAAGGCCTCCATTGGTGTCTTCATCCCCAATATACGATGTGGACTTATATTCTGCAAGTATATTGTTGTATTGCATGCCTCAACCCACAAATGAAGTGGTAGGCTTTGGTCATGCAACATCACCCGAGCTGCTCCCACAATCGATCTGTTCTTCCTTTCAGCCACCCCATTCTTCTGTGGGTTATGGGGTTCCATCAACTCCCGTTTAATTCCTTTTGCTACACAGAAGTCTTTAAACTGTTGAAAGGCATACTCTCCACCATTGTTACTTCGCAAGGCCTTTATTTTCATTCCAGATTCTTTTTCTGCCAAGGCTTTGAACTCACAAAACCTTGAGAAGGTTTGATCCTTCTTCTGCATGAATTAGATCCAACATCTACGAGAAAAATCATCAATAAAAATAACATAGTACCTTTGTTTAGCAGTGGAGGCTATAGAGAATGGTCCACACACATCTGTATGAACTCGCTCCAAGATTGCTCCAACACTGTCTCAATCCTAAAAGGAATATTTTGCATACTTACCCAAGGTACAACCTTTGCATGTATCCATTTTCTCCAGTTTTCCCTTTGGAAGTCCGATAGAAATCTGTTGCATGATCTTCAAGGCCCCATGGTGCAAGTGGCCCAATCTTCTATGCCATAGCTCACCAATATCTTGGCTATGTACCAATTCTGCTTTGGAACTCAATATAACATAGTCATCTACCTCCAACTTGTAGAGATTCTTTACTTGAATCCCAATGCTCTTGGTTTGTCCAGAGCCAATATACCTCAAGAATGCCTTTTCTTTACTAAAGACTACATCATAGCCTTTGTCTTCCAACATAGTGACGGACACAAGATTGTTCTTTAGACCAGGCACATACTTTAGATCAGTTAGGGTGAGAGGAGCTCCATGCTCCCTCTGAAACACAACCGTACCTTCACCTGAAACACGGTACTTACCAGCATTGCCCATCTCGATGCGCATCTGGAGGTCCTTCTCCTCCAAGGTAATAAATAGATTCTTGTTGTCGATCATGTGGAAAGAGGCTCCACTGTCCAGGTACCAAACACATCCCACCATCGATGAAAACATGCATGCGATGAGGGTGAAATCCAATTCGAACTGTGAGGCCAATGCCTCACCATCTGATCCTGTCGAGAATCCCTTCTTGGATTTCTTCTATGGAAAATTCATAGCATAATGGCCCACCACATGACAATGAAAGCATCTCAATTTCGATTTGTCAATCTTATTCCCACCATGGGAAGAACTTGATTTGGAATGGGATGCCTTCCCTTTCCCTTTCCTCGCCTTACTCGCTAAGGCTAGATTTTCTTCATCATCTTGCTTTGATGAGGATCCATCTCTAGTGCTTCTTCTTATCTCCTCCTGCATAAGATCCAACCAAAGTTGTTCCCAATCTGGCAGTTTCTCTCTTCCATTTACCACGTCTTGGTAGCTATGCTAGCTCTTAGGAAGGCCGAGGAGAGCAAGACTCACCATGTCATCATTGGCTGTCATGATCCCTACACTTCCAAGCTCATCCCTGCAGGTGGTGAGATTTTTCAAATATGTAGAGATTATGTCACCCTTTCCACACTTGATTTTCTGAAGCTTGTCTTTTAGCGTTAGCTTCCTCTGATCGTTGTTGTTCTGATATAGATGCTTCAATGTTTTCCACATTGAAAATGGTGTCTCCTTCCCATGGAGACTCAATACAATGTGGTCTCGAACTCCCTCAAGAAGGATTCTCCTCACTCTAGCCACACATTTCTTCCATTCTGCCAATTCTTGGGCATTAGTAGCTGCTGGATTGGGGACTTCTTGATCAATGAAGTCCTTCAAACCATTGTCCTCTAATACCGCTTCCATGCGATCCTTCCAGGCTATATAATTCGAGCTGCCATCAAGGGGATACTCGAGTCTCAAACCATCGAATGCCATTGGTGAAATTTGAGATGTGATAAGAATTCGAATTCTAGAATCAGGAACTTCGAACATCTCCCTTCTTTGTATATTGTTCTTCACTTTGATCACTTTTGCTCTAATACCATGTATAAATTCTCACTATAGATCACCTGATAATGCAATATACTAAAGATAAATACTTGATCTACTTCTACAAACAAACTTGCGGAAGCTTAATCGATTTTGAGCAAGATCAAATAGAACACATATAACAGAGAATGAGAAATCAATCACACATGAACATAGAAGACTACTCTGGGGAAAGCCTCAACTAAAAACCCTGATATCTATATTATCATACTAGTGGAAATATATCTGGATTACACAAAGCTTTAGCTCACAAGCTATCCAACTCTCAGTACAATCCCTCAATGCTGCTCATGGACTGAATAGACACAAAATATGCCTTCCTCCAGTCCTCCAAGCCTCCCATTACCTTGCGCAGTTTCTCCTGGGTCCTCTCGCTACCACCTGTGTGAATTCACTTCTCACACAACTCACCAAACTCAGAAGTAACTACGCAATCTCCAAGGAATGAATTCCTTATCATGCAAGAGATATCCTCAATCAAATATTCCTGCAACTAATAGTACATTGTCCCATCATCTGATCTCAATGAGGTCTCTGACTGAACTGACATGCATGAGTTATTTATGAGAGAATATTCAGTTATCTGAAGTGCAGTAGTTACATGCATGCATGCATTAACTAGCTAAATACACAATCAGTTCCACAAACTGTTAGAACTAATCTAACTGGACTTAACTTAGTTACTAAGCTAACTAATTACAACTCATCCTGATCACTTTAATTAAGGGATAAATTCTTCAAGCAAAGGGAAAATTGTTGCATGTCTTCACATAGACTTCATGTTTGATTTTCTCCAACTAATTAACTCAAGATGAATTAATTAATTATTTTTCAAACAGCTGCTAAGATCAAATTCTAATTTTAATTCTCAATTTTAGTTCAGGGACTAACTAAAATTGGAAAGTATCCTGAAATGCTATTTATAGCAATTTTATTTTTAGCACTTCTATATTTAGAATTTCTTGTTTCTATTTTCAACATAGCAAGTAATGATTGTAACAACAAAGAAGACTCACAGCAACACACTGATAATCATCACAACAATAATAAATTAACTGAAATGAACCTATACAAACATCTATTCAACAACACCTAGTTAGGAGAGTGGGCCCAACTCCCTGATCAGGATTGTGGCAAGTGTTTGGTCAATTTAGTGTGATCTAAATTGCTATTTATATTGTCAACCCGGGGTTCGTAAACTGGCGAAGTGAGATGTACTATATGTACTTAGATAACCATTTTCTTAGGTTTTTGTCGTTTTAAGCTTTTTAGTTTGTTTTTGGATTTTATTATTTTCTTAATGTGTGGTGATGAAAGTGAAGTGTGAAGTGTGTGGAGTGTAAATGGTGATGATTTCTAAACTTGAAAAATGCTCAAAAGAAAGCTTTACAATAACTGAAATGAAACCAATTCTGAAGAGAAAACAAAATGCATCAAAAAGCGAACTAATGGCAATGGCCCAGTATCCTTGCTGCTGAAAATGAAAAGAAAGCAAAAACTTGAAAAACAACTCAACTTAAAGTAAAGCAGCTAACTCACACTACTTGAGATTTTTAGATCCTTTGCCCCTTGGCTCAATCTACCTTGGGGAAGTAATCATGAGCATAACAAGCAATATGATATTTAA